>CM021102.1:282601447-282668959 GCA_007115665.2 Sequoiadendron giganteum | reverse complement strand
TTTGAGACTTGAAATTTGAACCCCTGTAATCAACCTTGAAATCCCTTTTATAGAATAAGGGAGCAACAAACAACCAGATGAATTACGTTTACATTTCATTTCATTTCAAAACTAATTTCGCTTGAATTTAAGATACTTCCCAGATAGTTACATTTAATCATTTTAGAATGAGGGAAGGAAAAAGACAAAAATTCCTCACAGTCAGTTGAAGAAGATGAGCCAGCCTTCCAAAAGGCATCATTCATTGATGCAACATCATCGAAATCCCATGTCCACGTAGACCAAAAAAGATTCTCCACAAGTACCAGAGGCAAAAAATTACACACTTCTTGCAAAAAAGAATATTTACCATCGAGGATACAGATTCCAATACTTCTCCATTACACCAGCAAAAAATATTTCCACGTTAGCACCAAGAACAAAAAGTGACACACATACTGGAGAGGACGATCCTAATGCAATGGAAATGGTCTCATCAAAAACAAAAATAGGGCCGAGATGCTACTCTGATTTGTTAGCATCAAAGTATGCTCACCCACTTTGTTTCTGTGTAGAAACAAGAGGAGCTACAACTTCTTCCTCATCAAAATCATCGTATGGCACCAGGGAAAGAAGGTAATGGCCATATTTAGGATCGATTTCTCCTCCATCACCCGCAGGGATATCTGAAACCTCAATGGGAGCATTGTGCCTCCCTAGACAAGCCTTATGAAACTTACTCATCTTCTTTGCTTTCTTCTCAGGCTCGACTGATTTCTTCCCTTTAAACTTGACCAATTCTTTTGAAATGGTCCTTCCTCTCAAATTATACGTACTCCTAACAATAGTCTTCTTATTATTCCCATGGAAACTTCTCCTACCCTTTGGCACTGTAGGAGATCCCAATACACTAGGTTTAACTTCAAGAACAACATTTTGAGGTTCATGTAGGCTGAGCCTTCTGGACCTTCTAACTGGCTTGAATAGCTCACTCAGTTCACCCATCTTACACAAAACAAGACACAGACTAGAAAAATACCTCACAAAAAAGACACTAGCCTATACCCTCAGAGTGTTTTAACAAGAAAGAAATCTCAAAATAGCCCAATACAAATCAACATAGAACACAATTGCGAGTGAAAAAACCCATACCACCCTAAGGAACTAAAACACGATAGCCAAGCCATGCATAATTTAAAATGAAGCACATATGCATACGTACATACGGAGGGAAACCATACTATTGCTTATGTGATTATTTTCTTAGAACTCGCACGTTACTCCTCCGATACTATAACAATTATTTCAGCCCTTTGATAATTGCAAATGGTGAAATAAACTGCAGGAAATCCTCATTAAATAGAGAAATTTGAACATGTAACAATCAATGACCACCCTGGCTCACACGAGCAAATAGATAATCAATTGCTTGATATTTAATCTTGGTCGTCGATGATTTTGGATTTAAAAATCAATCAAGGATGCTCTTCAATGCCCGCCACTTTCCTTTTCATCCATACTTGGAAACAATGATGACATCCTAAAAAGTCACCACGTAGTTATCTATATCTCGGCCATATCATTTGCAATTTTCCAATCATCACATATTTCCCCTTATACTACCTACAAACTTCAATGACAAGCAATACTACTCCATTGAAAGGAATATTCTTGAATCTGCACCCTATTGCTTTTCATAGAAAAGTGGATAGACTACTTAAATGTTTCAGCGAGGAGAGGTTCTCGATGATGCCTTTAAATAACTCAAGACATTGCATATTTCCCTAATGAACCTAAAGTTGAAGATGTCTTTGGTGATGAGGAAATCTGGCGATGAAACAAGATTTAGACACATGGCTATCATACCATTCCCTTCTATTTACTTCCATCGCTCATTGCAGAAACTAGAAAAGGTCTTCAGATACTTCAATGATGGCACAATAAAAACATTACAACATCCATTGCTTGTCACTGAAATGAACCCTCCAACAAAGAAAACTTCAGCCATGGATGACCACTTAAGTGAATGAGGATTTGCATGTGCAAATAAGATCTTCTGAAAAAGGGGCCATATAAATTTTATGAGACTTAGACCCTTAGGAATAAAGACTTAAGACTTAAGTATTTTACCATGAAATATTTTCCACCTGACTATAGGAAATATCAAGGTGATGGGAAAATAATCGGTAACTGGAAAACCTAGACCAAAGGGCAGGTAAGACTATGATTTAGATGGCTCAAATTGTAACTCAGAACACTAAGAACCGGGTATGATAGGTCAATGAAGAAATATAATGCCTAGGGTTTGAGACCTATTAAATTTGAAACAAGGGATTCTAACTCAAAACCCTAAGCCTTACCCTTGGGCACAAAGGAAATAGCTCATGATAAAGAAAGGAACCAACTCAAAATTCTCAAAATTTTAGAAGTTCTACCATAGTCCATGAATAATGAAACTCCTCACAAACCCTATATAGTAGGATCTTTTGTCCAGGATGAGATCTAGTTACTATTATTACTATAGCATTAGTTTTAGCAATAGTATTATAGAGAGAAATAATAATGCGTGGTTGTGGATATTTCAAAGTAAACTACATAATTATACCAAACTTTGAAGGATAAGTTTGATAAGGGCTTAGAATTTTATAGTCAATTAATTAACTTAAGACCTATGTTGAAGAGTTCATGGGAATTGGAGAAAATTGGAACTCTTAAATCAAGTTCAAATGGGAGTAGTTTTCCCTCATGTACAAATATTCATGAAAACTAGTATTCTTTTACCTTGATCTTGCATGAAGTTCAATTGAAAGTGAAATTTGTGGAAATAATAGATATTGAACATATTACATGGATGAGGGCATGTGAATTGGATATATGCTCAAAATTGCAATTCTCTTAGGAAAAAAATTCCCCCAAAAAATAAATTTACTTTAAAGACAAGTCAAGTTTGAAAAATAGAAAATTACAAGTGCTCTGAATGAGCTGGAGTCCCTACAAGGGAGCACAATATTTGTATATGATATTTGAGGCTATTACAGTATTTGCATTAGTAGTTTTTCTAGGAAGGTGAGTACTTGTTAGGACAATTTGGTAGATTGCATACTGCTATGATGTCTAAATACTGCATAGGCTAAATATAGGTGAGAGATTGATAACGAGCAAGTACCATGAGGGAAAGATGAAAAGGAATTTGAAAAGAGAGTTAAAGAGTTCTTGAAATTACTAGGAGGAAAGTGGATGGAGGTTGACAATGTGCCCCAGTTGGATGTGGAATGACGTGAGCTGGTCCGTCGCTTGGCTCGGGGGGGTGCCAGTGAAGGCCATTGTGGTGGAACAAACACAAAATTTAGGTCGCACTGTACCTTCATCATGGCGGTCGAGGAGTGAACCACGTGCCTATGGCAGGCCCTCAGGCACCTATGTGCTCGTGGTGCTAGCCAGCGAGATTTTTGTCCAACCCATCTTGAAACATGGACCAAGGAGTCTAACATGTGTGCGAGTCGATAGGTTGTGAAATCCATAAGGCACAAGGAAGCTGATTGGTGAGATTCCCTCTTGGGGGTGCACCGCTGACCGACCTTGATCTTTTGTGAAGGGTTTGAGTGCGAGCACACCTGTTGGGACCTGAAAGATGGTGAACTATGCCTGAGCAGGGTGAATCTAGAGGAAGCTCTGGTGGAGGCCCATAGTGATACTAACGTGAAAATCATTTGTATGTGTCAATATTTGACAATATCTAAGTAGGGTGGTTTGAATACAAAGTTATCACTTGAAAATCATGGTGTCAAACTTATCATCTTTGCTGAATTGCTAGAATATAGCATACAAAAGTATATACATGTAGAGAAATATAGTTAACTACATGGGTAGATGTTAATATATTCTAAACAGATACATAGATGGAAACATATAAAGATGTTTACATGTTACAAAGAAATGAGTATTGTTGATTTTAAGCAAAAATATTAGAGTAGAGAAATTATTACATAGTATAGTTTAAGATGGGGGCATAAAAAAATAGCTCATTATGAGTTTGTTAAAAATTGTGCCACAAAAAACTGTAGCCTTTGACACCTTTATACTCATTTGGGCCTTTTCCCTTGGATTTTGGCCTTGTCTTGCCTTGATTTAGTCTTGAATGCTTGCAATTCAACAACAACCTAACGATGTTTTACTAAGGTGTTGTGAAGTGTTGTAACACATCTTCCCGCTTTTCTAAGACCTTTTCAACATAATTCACCTAAACAACCCATTTTTACCCCTTTCCAAGCCTTGTGACAAAGTGTTGTAATGTATTTTCACACTTTCCTAGGCTTATCATCAGCCAATTAACCCTTTTCTTATGATAAATTGGTCTCTTAATGAAATTTTAGGCCCGACTTAAGTGTGTTTTGGGAGGAAAGTCTAATAAACATCAATAATCACTATTTAATTCCCAACCACCACTTGAATTTTCCCAAGTGGACTAGGTCGCCACCCTAGGCGACCTAGTCTCTTTTGGCTTAAAATTCAAAATCAAAACACAAACCTAACAATAATTTTCCTCTAAAACCCTAGTGTTGGCCTATCATGTGACAATTTTGGGAAATTAGAGCATATCTTGTATAAATAAGGGTTTTCATCTTCATTTCTCCCCCTTTTAGCTCATTTTCATCTTCTCAAGCACTCTTGCACTCAAGCTTCACAAGCAATAAATCAAGCACAAGGCACCTCAAGCAACCTCCATTGGAGTTGGTCCTTGCATGTTGTAGACTTCAACAACAAAGGATTTGGTGAGTGTTTACATTGGTTTATCATACAATCATATTTCCTTTCATTTCTATTATCATTTGGGTTTGATTACTGTAGACATCCAAATTTGATCACTCTCATATGATCAAAATCGTCTACTTTATTCATCTATTTCATTAATAGTGATTAAATAATTTATTTAATCATTATTTAATTTTCTGTCTAAGGTTCTTAAAGTATCTAATTAAATAAATTAAATACTTTACCTTACCCCCTTGTCTTCTCTAAATTAAATAAACATGACAGATTATTTAATTTAGTCATTTAACCCATTTGAGTTAAAATCAATTTTTAATTCTCCTTTTTCTCTCTCCTTGTCACATTCTCCATAACCCTCTTCTAATCTAGATTAAATTAATTAATCTGTGATTAGGATGTGCACCACTTAATCTTGATTAAGTGTCACATCCTCCATAATCTCCCACTTGCCTCTAATCCATCATTAATTAGCTTAATCAGGTGTTTGCACAACCTTAATCAGAATCATTAGCCACTTTTGGCTTACCTTTTTTGGTCAACCTTCCCACTTACCATTTTTAGCCTGGACTCCCTTCCCCATGTGAATTTTTAATTCACATTTATTTGCCCAAAGTTCCTCTCTTCCCCATGTGAATTTTTAATTCATTTTTATCCTTCCAAGGTCTTTCCCATCCCCATGCAAGATTCTAGAAGCCTTGCCTTGTCACTTCACATGTGCCAAGGGCTTCTAGAACCTTGGACTTGTCACATCTCCCACATGTGACAAATCTCCAGCTTTTTGGAGATCTCCTTTTATCCAATGAATCTTCCATTAAATGTAAATTTTTAATTTACATTTATTCTTCCCACACATTTCCCCTTTTCCCATGGAGATTTTTGAGGAATTCTAAAATTCCTCAAAAGTCTCTTTCATCCTCATTTGGGGACAAGAAGTTCCTTTTTGAGGAAATCTTCTCATCCCCCAAGGTACCTCAAAGGTACTTGTCCTTCATCCACCTCATGTCCTTCCCTTCCACCTCTTGTCCTTCTCTTCCACCTCATTTCCACATCACTCCACCCTCTACATGTCACCTTCCACATGTCAAGATGTGAGGGCTTGTGAGTCCTCAACTCACCATAGCCCTTCATCTTGATCTTGGTTGGATCAATCCCAACCGTTGAATTCTCTAGAGAATTCCATTTGGCCTATAAATACCCCTTCAATTCCTTCATTTTGGAGGATCAAGTCTTTTACAAATAAACTCTTGCAAAATTGCCATTCAATCTCTCACCTATTTTAGCATCCATATTGCATCAATTCATCTTGCATCCACTTCATTTCATTGCCATCCAAGGAGCACACAAGACTTCAACATCAAGGGCCAACCAAGCAAGCAACAACATAAAGGTATAACAACAATTTACTTGTTCATCTTGCTTTCATATTGTTCATTTTCTTAGGCTAGTTATTGAGGTGCCCTATTATCTTGTTGTTTCTCTTTATTGCACTATTAGTTTCTTATTTAATATCTCTCACACTTTAGGAAGCAACACTTTATTAGGATCACATTTCTGGCATGCCTGGTGGGACCCACAAAGGGGTCTCTCTCTTTCACATTTTTTGTTGTTTGCTTGTTGCAGATTCAAGTCGCAGAGGGGCGAATTTGCCCTCCCGGACACCGCAGAGAGGCGACCTTGCCCTTTGTTTCTGACTGTTTTCTGCAGAGGGGCGACCCTGCCCTTTTAGGCTATTTCTGACTATTTTCTACAGAGGGGCGACCCTGCCCTTTTAAGCTATTTCTGACTGTTTTCTGCAGAGGGGCGACCCTGCCCTTTTAGGCTACTTTTCACTATTTTCTGTAGAGGGGCGACCTTGCCCTTTTAGGCTATTTTCTGACTGTTTTATGCAGAGGAGTGACCCTACCCTTTTAGGCTATTTCTGACTATTTTTTGTAGAGGGGCGACCCTGCCCTTTTAGGCTACTTTTGACTATTTTTTGCAGAGGGGCGACCCTACCCTTTTAGGTTACTGATTGACTGTTTTCTACAGAGGGGCGAATCCGCCCTTAATAGCACATTCGGGAAGTCAGATTTGCTACACATCACAAAGAAGGGAGAAGATAAACAACTAACATTTCCTTGCAGGACCTTCCTTTTTATTCTGATTTTTAAAAGTCTTTCTTTGCTACTTTATCTAGGTACTTAGTATAAGTAGGGGAAAGTAATATTTGTTGTTTGTTGTGTCTGTTTTACTTATTTTACCCTATGCGGGCAGTAGTTTGTTTTCACCTTCCTCCTTTGCACGTTGTGCGGATCCGAAGGAGGTAGTTGGAAACAATTAGTGTCATCTTCTTAGCGAGACTTGCTTGGGGATTTCATCACCCCAAGGGACGATCCCAACCACACGTACCGGCAGGGTATATAAAGGGGGGAGAACCAAAGCTGTACCTTAATCCAGTTACGTCGTAATTGGCGGAACGTCGAAGCTAGGGTGATACCTAGCTAGACGTGAAGAGTTGGTCCGAGCCTTTCAGTATCTCGCTGGGGCTCCCAACTCACGCTTGTGACAGACTAGTTTTCACGGTTGTGCCTCATGTACCGAGCGTATATCGAGGACTCCCTAGAAACCTTGTTCATCCTAGAGTAAGACCTTTGCCGGCCATACCCGTTAAAACATTAATCATAGGATTGTGCTTGTCCAAAGTGTCTTTTTGTGAAGAACAAGTAAATTTTGGTAAGTCAAGTTGTCATTAAACCATTTTAAGTCCTTGCCAAAATCCCTTATACAAACCAAGTTCAAGTTTTCACTACAGAGGGGCGACCTTGCCCTCTATTTTCAGCCATTTTCACTGCAGAGGGGCGACCTTGCCCTTTGTTTTCAGCCATTTTCTGTAGAGGGGCGACCTTGCCCTCTGTTTTCAGCCATCTTCTGCAGAGGGGTGACCTTACCCTCTATTTTCAGCCATTTTTCGCAGAGGGGCGACCTTGCCCTCTGTTTCAACCATTTTCCGCAGAGGGGCGACCTTGCCCTCTGTTTCAGCCATTTTCTGCAGAGGGGCGACCTTGCCCTCTGTTTCAGCCATTTTCTGCAGAAGTGCGAATACGCCCCCTGAACAGATAGTTTCACCCGTTTGATCATTTTGAATCTCCATTTGAATCTTCAAAACCTCTGTTTGACCATTTCAAACACCCATTTGATCATTCCAAACCTCCATTTAACCCCTCCAAAAATGTCCATTTACCACATTCGCATTGACCATTCCACCATTTGGAACATCCACCTTATCACAAGACCTAAACATCTTCAACAACATATCTCCCCTTTGTGTCCATCAGTAAAACCTTGTTTTAGGAGTTATTCTCCCAAATTGACCAAGGTGTCAAATTGATTGTTATCCTACATAATCAATCTTTGTCTTCAACCTAATCAATCCGCTCCTATCTTGAAACGGATTTGTGTTGTAAGTCAACATCATTGGCCCAAATCAATCCCCTTCCATCTCAAGGTGGATTAGGCATCATAATCATTGATTTAATCCGATCAACCAATGTTACAAGTCACCTAGGGTGATCTCCAAATCAGATTTTAGGATCCCTTTCATCATCCAATCACCAAATCCAATCATCATCCAACTATCAAGTGATACATCACCACTTGGTCCAATCCAATCCAATCACCAAATCCAATCATCATCCAACTATCAAGTGATACATCATCACTTGGTCCAATCCAATCCAATCACCAAATCTAATCATCATCCAATCATCAAGTGATACATCATCACTTGACCCAAATCAAATCCAATCGTCAAGTGATACGTCATCACTTGACCCAAATCAAATCCAATCATCATCCAATCTCATCAAGTTGATACATCATTATCCAAGCATCACTAGTGATACATCATCAATCCAACATTAATCATCATCATTGTCTAAGTCATCATCTAGAAGTTGAATCTTGAAACTACTTAGTCATTTTGCATGTTCATGCCCGTTCAAACCCGCTCACAAACAAAAAAGCAAATGGCAAACCAACAAACACAAGGTTCCCAACCAAATTCCCCTCAAGATCCTAATAACATTCCACATGATCCCCATAATGGCGTTTCATCTCAATCAAACACTGACATCCAGAATACCACACCGCCAAGTGATGAAAACATGGTCAATCAACCTGAAGTCACTGTGGACGAATATCTTAGTAATCCTGCCAATGTCCAAATGATGGATCACCTCCTAAATGAATGTGGGGATAAGATCCTTGCCACCTTACTCATGAAGGGAGTCAAACCACCATCCAGTTTCGATACATCACAATATGGCCTTCCCCCATTTTTTGACCCGCAAACCTCACAAAATGTTCTAGAAAGCTCCTATGTTCCTGAGGGTGCACCCATTGAAAATTGGTACCACCCTGAACTTGGAAATGCTGTCATCCATCAAGTCCAAGAATATCCTCGCCTTCCAACCACAACATATACTATTCCACCACCTGATCCTAATGACCCCCACATCTATGGCATGCCATCATACACTCGTCTGCTCCGCCGCTTCCTCCCCCATATTCTAATATTGGGGGCACACCTCCACTTACCAACACACTACCGCCTACATTTCAACAACCTCCAAATAACCCACACCAGTCCACCACACCACCAACACCACCACAATATGTTGCTACTACAATAGCTTCATCTCAACACTTACATCAACAACATCCGCAACATCCTTCCATTCTCACACAACCACCACATCAAGTGGTGCAACATACATCTCAACAACAACAACACATCCCACCTAACCCATCACAACAACAACAACACATCCCACCTAACCCATCTCAACAACAACAATACATCCCATCTCACCCGCCTCAACAACAACAACAACCTCCACAACAACATGTGCCCATCCCTATGCAAACACACCATAACCCGCTCACCAAATACCTTTATCATCCCTCTAGCACATACACTATTCCATCCCATACAAACCCTCTTTAGAATGTGCAAAACCAAACACGAACCCAAGCGCCACCTTACGCCAACCCTACACAACCTCAACACAATCCCCATCAACAAACATTAAACCCATATGCCATGCAAAAAACCACCATTGCACAACAAAACCAATCCTACCCACCCTATTTTCAACAACAACCAGCTCACCAACATGGGGCACCTTACACACCCTATTATCAACAAACATCATCACACCAACAAAGAGGCCCTACCACCATGCATTATCAAAATACTATGCAACAACAGGCCCCCTCTCGTGTGTCTTACTATCAACAACAAGTGGCTCCCACTCAACACAACCAATCATCCCACCATCAACCTTCTTACAATCAACCAATACATTCATACCCGAATCAGCCCCTTTATGATCCAACAATGGGAGGGCCACCCTCATCATACCCACAACATTATCCATACACTCAATCCACTTTGACTCCCGTCAACAAAGACTTGGAAGAAGTAAAAGCCGCATTAAAGGACTTACAAGCTGGAACGGGAAAACAATCCTTCAAGTTTGAGGACATATGCCCTTATCCATTTGATCCCTCCGTTTCCTTGATTCCTTTTCCTAAACATTTCAAGATACCCAAGTTTGACAAATACAAAGGAACCAAGGATCCTAGAGCTCACCTTCAAGAGTTTTATGCTCATTTCCAAGAAGTCATGCACAATGACAATTACCTCATCCGACTTTTCCCTAAAAGTCTGCAAGGGGTCGCCCTCAACTGGTTTATGGGTCTGGAAAAGGGATCTATCAAGACCTTCACACAGCTATCTGAACAGTTTGTCACACGCTTCTCTTTTGACTTAGAGAAAGACATTGACACACTTGATCTCCTCAAAGAAAAACAACATGATGGAGAGACCTTTGCAAGCTACTTGCAAAGATGGCGTGCCTTGGCTAGCAGGATGAAATCCCCACCAACAGAAAAAGACATGGTAACATTGTTTATCAAAAACTCTCACCCGGATATGACGCACAATTTCCAACTCCATTGCATAACTACTTTTGCGGGACTTGTGGAGAAAGTCCCCATCTTAGAACGAGCTCTTGTCGCAAGAGGACAAGTCAAACATTTCAATTTCGATAGAGAGAAGTCCTTCGGGGATAAACCTCATTTTTGGAATAGAAACAAAAATGCCGTCAATGATGGTGTCACTGACACTAAACACATCCAAGTGGCCAACACCACACAAAGATATCCTTCCCAGCAACAACCGTCCATTCAAAATGCCATATCCGTTCCCCAAGGAGCACCATGACAACAAGCTAATCAAAATAACCAAGGTGGGAATAAATGACAATTCACTCAGTTGGGGGAACCCCTTAGCGCAGTGTTTAATAAGCTTCTTCAAGCCAAGTACCCCATAACATACCCTGTCACCAAACCCCTTGATACGTCTAAACCCAATCCCGCTTGGTTTAAAGACAATGAATACTGCGAATTCCACAAAATTAAGGGACATACCTTGGATAAATGTCAAGGCTTAAAAACCTACATCCAAGGTCTCATTTATCGAGGCAAAATACATGTAGATGCTAACGCAGCATCTTCATCCAATGCTCAATTACAAATATACCAAAATGCCTTTCCTAATCATAATCAGGGTCCTAGTACGTCCAACTCAAATCCTGGACCTAGCAATAACAACCAGCCAGAGAACAGTACCAATAATATCAACTACAAAAATGTACCATACAATTATCAAGGTGTGGTTTCATATGTAGAACAAGTGGAACCCCATGTATCCATGATACATGTTAAGGGAAAAGATCCACAATGTGCTGTTACTACTCGGCGAAACCGCATCACAATCCCAGCAGCATCTCCATCCACCCAACGACCATCCACCAATTCCCAGTATAATATCCTAGACCATCTAGGTAAAACTACAGCCCAAATATCCATTTTGGATTTGCTCAAGTCATCTCCCATACATCAAGATATCCTAACTAAGGCTTTGCAAAACACACAAGTACCTGATAATATTGACCCTACCCAATTTCAAGCATTGGTAGGCAATCTTTCATCGACCTATCAGCTAGCCTTTAGCCAAAAGGACATGCCGCATCTCGATTCAAACCACAACCGCCCCCTCCATCTCGAGGTTGGTGTCAACTGTCAAAAAGTAAAAAGGGTATTAGTAGATAATGGTTCAGCCCTAAATCTATGTACGTTAAAGTTTATACAACAGGTCGGATACACCCAAGCTGATCTGAGAAATCAAGTGATCACCATCAAAGCTTATGATAATGCAGAGCGAGATTCTGAAGGCATTATTTTCCTCCCTATACAAGTGGGCCCCATTGTGCAATACACTATGTGCCATGTTCTGGACCTTGAAGTCCCATACAACATCCTTCTTGGCCGTCCATGGATTCACTCTATGCAAGCCATACCATCCACTTATCACCAATGCCTAAAATTCCCATTTCAAGGAATAGAAGTCACCATACAAGCCGACGCTCAACCCTTTGAATATTGTCATGCCTTGGAGGCCTCTTTTCCACATTCACATTACTGCCCGGGGGTTGAAATGGGGGCACCACCGACATCCGATCCTATCCCATCCACCAATACTCTGAACACATCATCTCCACCATCATCCACACCTCCTTCCACCGTCACCAAGGTCCAGATCATAGATAAGGGATGTGGTGAATATGAAATACACACCACACTCAATGTGGCAACCATTCCACCTTCTCCCCGCACATATGGGCAACTGACTCTACCATTGCCAAAAGTAGAAGAAAAGACGCTTACCCTCACTTCCAAGAACGTGGGGTCCACAACATTCAATAATTTGGGATCCCTCCAAGATCTAATGGATGATGATATTAGTCAATGGGTTTATTGGGAAGAGCCTGAACCACCATGGCCCCTTATTGAATACTTTCACGAAGCCTATCCACATGCCTCCAAATTCATCGAAAATTTCCATTACCAAGGCGAAGGCCTTGGTGCAGAGGAACAAGGAAGACGTCTGCCCATCGAAGCAACTACCATCCGACCAAGGAATTTGGGATTGGGCTATGATACCACATAGAAGGGTCTTACAACATCCGCTAACACCTCTAACAATGTTAGTGTTGACAACAGTTCCCTTGAAGACATACCGGAGGAGGAATCCATCATACACTCGTACGACGATTTGAATCACATTGACCTCCCCGCCATGTTTGAATGCTTATCCGTTTGTACCATAACTTTATCCCTTAAACATCCTGAGCTTATTGATCATGACCTACAAGATAGCACACCAGTTAGCACTTTTCCCTCAGAAGATACCTATGTACATCTAATGGGATTGGGGGAAGATGAACGCCCTAATCTCAAAAGCAAAAAGAAACAAAAGAAGAATGGGTCATCAAGTGAAAACCTCACCGAGGTGCTTTTTGACTATGAAAAAGTAAAAACAAAGGATGTATCTGACAGTGAAAACCTTGATACGGCACTGGAAGATGGGGATGTTCATCTTCCCCTTGTAGGAACATGACTATCCGAGCAATCTTCAATTCTCATTGAAGAAACACAAGAGGTAAACCTGGGGACACCAGAGATTCCAAGAATAACCTATGTGGCTAAATCTTTATCTGAAATAGAGTACACCACCATTGTCTGAATTCTCCGTGAAGGGATTATCAACTTTGCATGGGCTTACTTTGATATGCCTGGCTTACATCCTAATCGTGTTGTCCACCATCTGGATGTCTGTCCAGAAACTAAACCTGTCAAGCAGAAGCTCCAAAAAATGCACCCACAAGTGGCATTATTGGTTAAGAAAGAATTGGAAAAGTTACTGGATGCTGGTTTTATCAGGCCTATTGACTACTCTGATTGGATCTCTAATATTGTACCTATTGCTAAACCCAATGGAGACATCAGGATTTGTATAGATTTCCGGGATCTCAACAAATCTTGCCCAAAAGATGACTTCCCCTTACCTAACATCGACATGTTAGTCGACATCACTACGGGACACGAGATGCTATCCCTCATGGATGGCTTCTCTGGCTATAATCAGATCTGGATTGCCCCTGACGATCAACATAAAACCACTTTTACAACACCTTGGGGTACATTCTATTATAATGTCATTCCCTTTGGTCTCAAAATGCAGGGGCAACATATCAATGGGCAATGATAGTTATATTCCATGACCTCATTCACATCATCATGGAAGACTATGTCGATGACCTACTGGCAAAATCTGGAACCAGGGAAGAACACCTTACCATTTTGAAATGGATCTTTGAATGCTTAGAACAATACAAGCTTCGATTAAATCCAAAAAAGTGTGTATTTGGTGTCACATTAGGGAAACTCTTGGGCTTCATAGTGTCCCGCAGAGGCATCGAGGTTGACCCAGCTAAGGCGAAAGCTATCATGGATATGCCTCCTCCGAGAAACTTGAAACAATTAAGGAGTCTCCAAGGGAAACTACAATCCATCCACCGCTTTATAGCCCAACTTGCAGATAAATGTCATTCCTTCGCCCACCTTCTCAAGAAAGACACTAGCTTCAAGTGGAATCAACAGTGTCAGTTGGGTTTCGACATGCTCGAAGGATATTTGGCCCACCCGCCAATCTTGATGCCACCTATCCCTGAAAAACCTCTCCTGTTGTACATATTGGCCACATCAGTAGCATTGGGGGCATTATTGGCACAGCATGATGAATCTTCAAAGGAATAGGCAATCTATTACATCAGTCGCACCCTGGTCGGGTATGAACTCAACTATTCACCAACGGAAAAGGCCCGTCTTGCTGTAGTTTTCAGCACACAAAAGCTACGCCACTATATGCTAAGCCATCATATAAAATTAATATCCAAAGTCGACCCCCTCAAGTACCTACTATCCAAGACAACCCTGACTAGTCGAATGGCTAAATGGATCATGCTCCTCAGTGAGTTTGATATAGAATATGTGGATAGAAAAGCCATTAAAGGAAAAATAATAGCTGATCAGTTGGCAGATGCCCCATTAGTGGACGCTTATCCCATAGAAACTGAATTCCCAAATGAAGGAGTATTTGCAGTCTCAGAAACCACCACCTGGACATTGTACTTTGATGGATCACACACCCATAATGGATCGGGGGCAGGAATCTTGCTTATCACTCCCCAAGGCGACTACATACCAAAATCATTCAGACTGGCTTTTCCTTGCACCAACAACATCTCTGAATACGAGGCCCTTCTCACCATCCTCAAAATTGCAGTTCAATGGCACATCACCCACTCGCAAGTTTTTGGTGACTCCCAGTTAGTCATAAAACAGGTCAACGATGAGTTTCTGACAAAAGATGAAAAGTTGTTGCCTTACAAATGCATGGTGGATGACTTCAAAAAATATTTCACTACCATCCAATTTGAACAAATCCCAAGACTCCAGAATAAGGCAGTAGATGCTATGGCTACCATTGGTTCTCTCCTCGACATGCCGAAAGATTGCACAAATTGTCAGTTCCTAGTTGAGCAACTCCTAATCCCAGCATACGATATCCCTGAAAATGACATGGTGTGTGCTATTGTAGGCCCTAAATCCCCATGGTACCATGACATTTACACCTACATCCATGACAACATCCTCCCGCCTGATCTTACACGAAACCAACGTAAATCATTTATCCAACACACAACTCGTTATACCCTTATTGGCGATACACTTTATCGACGTGGGTATGATGGAACTCTCCTCCGTTGTCTAGACGAAACTGAGGCTCGCACAACATTAACAGAAGTGCATAGCGGTATTTGTGGGGCCCATTCTAATGGTATGGCCCTAGCCAAACGGATTCTCATAGCAGGATATTACTGGCCCACAACGGAACATGATGCTTGTGAATATGTCAAAAAGTGTCTTCCGTGCCAACAACATGCAGATTTGATTCATGCTCTAGCACAAGATCTCCAACCCATCACGACACCTTGGCCATTTTCACAATGGGGTTTCAACTTGATTGGCAAGATCTACCCTCCATCTTCAGATGGTCACACCTTTATCATCACAGCCACTGAATACTTCACCAAGTGGGTGGAAGCCATTCCACTCACTCAAATCACTAGTGTTCAGATCTCTAAGTTCATCCTCTATCATATTCTCTGCAGGTATGGTATCCCCTCAACCATCATCACCGACAATGAAAAACCCTTCAAAAATAAGTGCATGAAATCCCTTTGTGACACATATCATATCCAACATCATTGGTCCAATCCCTATTACCCCCAAGGTAATGGACAAGCAGAAGCAACAAATAAAACATTGATCAAAATCATTAAGAAGATGGTCAATAGCATTGGTCGCGATTGGCACCTCCATATCCATCCTACTCTTTGGGCCTACTGTACATCCATCCGCACCCCTACTAGAGCCACTCCATATTCTCTTGTCTATGGCGCTGAGGCTATCTTGCCAATCGAAGTTGAAATCCCTTCACTCCGCATCTCCCTCAAGAATCTCATCACTAATGAAGACACCCGGGTGGCACGCTTGGCACAATTGGAATTGCTCGATGAAAAGAGAGTCAAGGCTTATACCCATCTACAAGCTTATCAACATCGACTCAAAAGGAGCTACAATAAGAAAGTCCGCCCTCGCCAATTCAAGATTGGTGATTTAGTCCTAAAAGAAAATCAGCGGAATCAGCAAGATCGAGAGAAGAAAGGTAAGTTTGAAGCAAACTGGTTGGGCCCTTATGTCGTCACCTCCAAATATGGTTCTGGTGTCTATAGGCTCTCCACCCTTGAAGGTGAGCCTTTGGAGGAACCCATCAACATCATGCATCTGAAGACGTTCTACACTTAGATCAGCTGGGGTATCCTTCCTGGTAAAAGTAAAAAATACAAAAAATTAAAAAATCCAAAAATCCAAAATAGTAAAGAGAAATAATTCATCCTATGGTGAAAACCACCCCTGTGTGGTACCTTGGATACGTGCGATTGGTGAAAACCTGGCAACAGGCGCCTCTCGTATAGGGCTGAATCATTATCTATCGAGCGTCCTGGTTACTCTATGGCTTGCCCACCGATTCCTCAATCCCCATATCCTCCCATCTGCTTGCATCACCTTGTCACTTGGTATATTTTGGTTGAGCATTGGATGACTATCATCCACTATCCAACACCTTGAGCTTATTATCCTAATCTGAGCTTGTGACATCTCTTCTTGGTCTCACTGCATCCCCTTTCGAACTACGTTGCCCCTGCGCTTGCACGTAGGCGAGGTTGATCTTTTGATCTACCCCCGAGGCTTCTTCGTGTCTTCATCCCCCATCTTTTGTCATCATCACCCTCTTTTCGCTTTTCTCATCATCCCCACTTGAACTACGATGCCTTTGCGCTTGCACGTAGGCAAGGCTAATCCTTGGATGAGCCCCCAAGGCATTTTTGTCCTTCATCACCTATCCTCATGGTCCGCTTTCCGATCTTATCCATCTTCAATCTTTTGATCTGCCCCTGCGCTTGCACGTAGGTAAGGTTGATCTTTTGATCTGCCCCTGGGGCTTGTGTCTGTCTTGGTCTTCCATTAGTTTCCATCAGTCCCCTTTCCACTCTTTTATCATGAACTACGAGGGCTCTGCGCTTTCACGTAGGCAAGGTTGATCTTTGATCAACCCTCGAGCCCCTAGGTCTTTAGGTTGTCTCATCCTCTCAGTGTCAGGTATGTCCTTATCGTCACTGACTCTTCACAAAAAAGGTCTCCTCGTATCAAGAAATCTATCCAATGGCAATTATCTTGTGTCATCTAGGTCACTTTAGCTTAGTATCCATCATCGGTCTTAACAGGATGCATCCTTCCTAACAGACCTCATCAACCCCATCCATCCCTGGGATCTTATGGCAAAGGACGCTTGTAATTGATTACCATATTTTGGTACTTTTCGATTTTGTTTATCATTTGAGCTCCCTATAATCACTAGTCAAGATCGCCATGATCCTTCATATCGTGGTGTGTTTTGCCTAGTTACCATAAGGACATCTCTTGACTTTTGTTTTTGTCTGCTGAGATACCCCACATGGTACCCACCAGGATTCTTTTCGAACCCCGTGTTATGTGGGGGCATCTCTTTGTGCTTGTGGTTATTCCAATGCCTGGCCTGACCAACCTCATCACGACTTTGGGGTATTGGGATATCCTTCTTGTTTGTCATGTTTGTTTTCTGCATTTGACATTATTTCGTCTCGGTTTGCATACCCTGACGTCCGATCTCTTATGCTATAGCAAAAATCAGTGCTCTAAAAGATGGAAAATTGCATTTCATTTCATGTTGCATATTCCCTCTCCATCCTATGATTTCCCCTACATCTATGACTTATGGTTTTGGTTGTGCAAACTCTCATTCACTTTTACTAACTTTTCTTCTCGGGATCCTTACGGTCTTTGATAGGTACTACACCCCCCCACATCCTACACCTACCATCTACCCATTGACACTTATTTCCACGATCATTAGGTCCATTTATCCATTTACATCCATTCATTTATCCATTTGCATTAAAGTTCATTAACATCCCTACATCCATTCATTAAGTTCATTCACATTCATACATTAACATCCCTACATCCATTCATTAAGTTCATTAACATAAGTTCATTAACATCCCTACATCCATTCATTTATCCATTTACATTAAACATAAGTTCATTAACATCCATACATCCATCCATTTGCATTAAGTTCATTCACATTCATTTATCCATTTGCATTCACATCAATTCAGTACTCACCTCGTTAACACAATTGCATTACCATTCATAAATAATTTAACACAATCACACATGCATAAGTAAAACATCAACATCCCATAAAACATCATATACATATGCATAACATACATACTATCATAGGAACATTCACATAAACTACCATAGGCATATTATCCATCACCAAAATGTGTGACATACTATCAAAGAAACCATCATATATCATCATCATAATAATACACTGTCCATATCCAAAATATGGTCATCACATATACACCTCTATATCATGCTCAAAATAAGGTGCACTCCACTACCATATGGTACCTGTCAAAAACACCTGCATCTTGTCATCTATCCTCTGCATGTCCTGAGCTGCCCACATCTGACCTCTGAGGAGACTCAGGTACTGGCCCCCTGTGTGTCGGGATCCCCTGGGACTCACGCCCTGGAGTCCTAAACCGAGAGGGAGCCGGCTGGAAATCACTATACCCTCTGATCCGTGTACCTAATGACTATGATGGTGTCGGCATTTGAGGTGTCTGCCTAACATACCGCGCTGTACGCTGCGCCAGATCTGGCACTGCCTGCTCATACGCGCACCTCCAATACGCTGCCTCCTGTATATAGTCATCTCTCTGCCTAGCCTGGTACCGAACGACATTCCGCTCATGCCTGTACCTATCCCTCTCTCTACTCATGGCCCATCGCTCCTGCTCCCATGCCTCCTGTGCCGCTGTCAATAAACGTATCTGCTCTGTGGATCTATCCCTCTCTGCATGCATCGTCTATAACACAGTCTCATCACTCGGCTCTCGACATGTCCGCATCTGTGCTATATCCCTCTCAGCATTCTCTGCTCGACCCACTGCTGCGTCTCTCTGAAACTGCAGAATCTGGACCTATCTCCATAAACTATCCCTGTCTCCCTAGAGTGCCTGCATCTGTCCCTGTAAAATCTCTCTCTCTCCCTGTAGAGCCTGCACCTATCCCTATGCACTCTCTCTCTCCCGCTGCACTGTCTCCAATCTAACCTCTGTGGCCTCGGCCCTCACCCTCATCTCCTCTGCAGATGCCTCTACCATATGTGCCCTCTCCTGCAGTGTCGTCCTCTCATCCTGAAATCCTACCACCTGCAGTCTCAATGTCTCCATCTCCCCCCCTCCTGTTGACTCTGGCTGCCCCCGCATCTGCACAACTATCATCACTGCCTCTAGCCTGTCTCAGTCCCATGTCACCCGAGCCAGCTCCCCCTGTGCACTCTCTCTCTCTGCTCGCATCTCATCTCTCTCTCTCTCTCTCTCCGCAGCCAATACATCTGTCGTGAGCCAGCTTACCACATGATCAAACACTATACCCTCTCTATCCTGTATCCTCCGTACCTCTATATCCGCCCTCCTCACCTCCTCCTCTAGCACCCATATCCTTGCCTGGGCCCCTCTCAGTAAAACCACTGGATCCTCAACTGCGGCTGTTGGTACTATGGCTAATGACTCCATTACTAGTACACCTGTGTCCATAGCCTCTCCCTCTCTCTCCTCCTGTACCGGCTCTATCTGGCACGTCAATCGAATCCTCCGCGACTGTCCATTCCTCCCCACCCTCATCAGTCTCCTACCCTCCTACTCAACTGGCTAGACTCTTCCCTGACGACTACTCTCAGGCCTCTCCCTAGGCTGTCCTCTACCATCCACCACCCTCTCTGCCTCATCCTATGGATCTCTGGCTCTACCCTCCACCGGCAGCTCTGAGACTCTCCCCTCCTCTTGCTCAACCCTCACTTGCACCCACCTTCGTCATACTCTAACACCAATCCCCCACTAAGCAGCTCTCCCCTCCACCACCCGAAGCATCTCCACCTCTGGCTCACTCTCCAATCTCACCACCTCTATCTCCTCCCCCCCATCAGCTCCTCCTGCCTCCCCCTCCTCTACCACAGCTCCCCTCAGCCTCCTCCTCCTCGGCCTCCTCCTAACCCTCCCCCTGCTCGCCGGCTGATCTCCAGCAACACCTCCCTCCACACCACCACTCTCAGATCCCTCATCATCTTGTCTCTCATCCTCCTATCCCTCCTCCTCCTATCCAACCTGCTCTGCCTCCTCCTCCTACTCATCTCCTGGTGCCCCCTCCAGGGCCCCCACAACCAACATCTCTGGTGTCACCCTACCCCATCGATGGTTGTGAAACCACCGACCATACCGATCTGTCACTCCCGCATCCTCTGGACCCTGCCACCTCCCTAGATAGGGCACCCCACCTGCCATCATCCATGACGCCCTCACATCTTTCGCTACCAACGCCGCCCCCAAGGTACCTCCCGGGTAAGCCGATGAAACATCATAGGCGCTCCTGGAATGTCCTGCACCAGTCCAAACTGTCACCCCACTCTGTTAGGATGATGTAGCTCCACTATGTACCTAGGACTCCCAATCAGGTAACATCTACATCGAAAGAACCCTCGCTGTCTCTCCTCCTTAGTCCTCCATCCTCTAAACTGCCAAAACATATATGGCCGCCATATAATATCCTCTCTCCGTAAATCATCAAATGCTCTCCTCCACCGCTCCACCTCTCCCTGTGTCTCATACCACATGATACAACCCCTAGCTGCCCTGTACTACCATGCCACTAGCTCTCTATCATCCAAATCCCCTCCCCTGATCACTAAGGGCCTCATCACCGCGATGTGTGTCCATCCCCATACCTGCAGTAGCATCTGGTGTGTCAAGCTCTGCCCTCCTCGATAGCAAATCATGTGCATATCTCGATATAACTGAGCCAATACGCATGAACCCCATGAGAACTGCCCCTCCCCCCGCTCGACAATATGTCGAATCACCCCCATATACCGTAAGCTGCAGAAACGTCTACTCCGATCTGGCAACAGAATCCCGCTGATTAAACAACATAGAAACAGTGGTAACGCCGACACTCCCAAATCTAGGCATCTGTCCACATCCAACCCCCCTCTGTATTGGCAGGTCATTATGCCCAAACAACACCAGAATGGTCTCATCCAACCGCTCTCCTCTCACCTCCTCCTCACACACTAACCGTCCCGCTATCGGTAGCCTCAGGATATGCCACACATCCTCCAATGTAACCATCATCTCTCCAGTCGGCAAATGGAACGTCGACGTAGCCGAGCTCCACCTCTCTATCAGGGCGGTCAGCATCGCCCGATGCGCCCTCATCTCTGGAAACTTTCCTGGGAAGAGGACTAGGTCACCCATTCTAGCGTAAGTGTCCCTGTGAAGATTTCCAACAGATTCTAGAACATTCCAGAGCTCCTCATCTACAACCTTCAATACCCAGGTGCACCACCTCTATTATTTCTAGTTTCTTTCTAGTTTGCATACATTTAGGTCATTTAGTTTAGTTTGCACATAGTTTACATCTACTTTTGTTTAGATTTCATAGTTAGCTTAGTTTCATTTCATTTCAGCATTTAGCCACACTTATCACACACAACACAACCCTATCCAAACCCCTATCCCCTTTGAATGAACTTTCCTAAAAGAGCATATTATTAGGTGAAAGAGAGCCATTCTTCCAAACCTGTGATCCTAGGTGAGAAACCCTTGGGGCCTAGTAAGGGGAATCCTCTTTCCATTTTAGCATTATCTTTTTGGCAGTTCAAAAACATAGGGAAGGGACAAATATTAATTTTGTTGTTGTAGATTTAGACTATCCATATTTCATATAGTATGTCTTGGTTGGTTTTTAAATTTTTCGTAATTTTTATGTTTTTACTAGCCATGTTTAAACCTGTATAGGACAAATAATTTATCAGCTATAAAAATTTGAAGATATGCTGATTATTTATTTTTTGAAGTAGTTGGGAGAGTTAAAACTTCAATGGTTTTTTATATGTATTGCATTGTGCATGATATGTAAAGATGTGTACAAGGTATGAATTTGTTATGTAGGGTATGGACCACAGCACTTGTACTTATGTGTTTGCATATGTAAGGAATATACTTGTACATACATATACATACATATATATACATGTATGCATACATATGTAGATGCATATATAGATGAAGAAATAGGAGACAATAGACTAATTAGGTGATAGGTAGTTGGACATATCAATGACAAAAGAAAATATTTGATCGAGGAGCAAGGAAAGACACATAACGTACTATAGGGTGCACATGAAAATGAAAATGTGATAATTAGTTTGTGCATAGCATAAGCCAATGATCAGATATAAGTTTTGTTAGAATAGATTCTGGCTATGTATCTTTTCATTTGTCAAATATGATTGGTCAATTCAATTTGTATTTTTCAGTGTAGACGTTCAGTAGGGAGATGTTTAGGTTATGCTATGGACATGTTGGCTATGCTCTATGTCTTGACAGTTAGCCATGTTTTATTATGTAGTTAGTAAATAATTAATAGTAGATACTTTTTTCTCCTCAAATGAAGCATACACTATATAAATTTGATTGGAAAATTATTCTAAACATTTGAAATAATTATTTGCAAATTACCAACACTAACTTTGTTCGAAAGTGGAGAGTAATTTTAATATGCATTCTAAGAATAAATTAACGATTGCCTATTGATTTTTAAAATAAGAGCTAGAATAAGATTCTTTTTCACAACAAACTAGAAGTCAATACATTTTAGAGCATAGTGGAAGAGTCAGAAAGGCGAGGTGGGAGCATATGATGAATTCATATTTGTATATATAATTATATTCATTAACTCTAATTATTATTTCATTCATATTCAAATTTATATATTACCACAATAATAATTGGACCAATTGGTATAATGAAATAAATTCTTACATTTTTAACCGTTCAGTTAAAGTTTGAATGTTAATCAAAAAATGTTTGGCAACGAAACACTAAAAGTCTAATATAGAAATTCCAATTGCAATAGATAATGACCTTTTTCAAGATAGGACCCATGAACCCAAAATTGTTGATATAAAACAAGAAATTGGCACGTAAGTGATTAGGAGGATATCCACCATCTTCCAAGGTAAGTGCAAGCAATAGATAAAATGTGAAAGGAGATTTTAACAATTCTTATGGAAGAAGGGAAAAATCAGTGAAAAATTCAGATGATAATTCTTTGAATAAGTGTCATCCATGCATGATGAAAGGGACAATAAATCTTTGTGAGTTAAAAGCAATGAAAGTTAGGAAAACCGAATCTCAACAAAAGAAATGAAAGAAGAAGAAAAGCCAACTATAGACCACCAAATTTCCTAATGAAAGGAAAAAATGGTTGAAGAATCTTCTTAAATGTCCAAGTAAAATCAAATAGTGAAGTTTTACCCATTGGTCTATATGGAAGAGGGGTAATGAAGATTTGAACTGGTGATCCTCTGTAGGGAGGAGTATACAAAGGTCGAAGACATAGCTTGTGGAATTTCCAGAATCCATAAAACATGCCATTGTAGTGCCATCTATTTGTTGTGTAAACTTGAAATTTGAATAGGTATTCAAAAATAATAGTTTGCTACATAACCAAAATTTAGACCATAAACCATGATGGTGCTTGCACTAGGCTCCTTTGATAATTGAATGAAAACTCTGCAAATGTACTACTTTAAACATCATTTGTGGGACAATTTAATAAAATTAAAATTTGTTTTGTGGATTACAATTGAAGCTGTTACAGTTATTTATTTGTAACTTGTAATTAATCAATGATTATTTTGAATTTGAAAGTATGAATGTCACATCTAATCTATTCTAGATATTGTTTTCTCAACAATGCCAATGCTTTGGAAGGGAAATTATTTTTTTGCTTACAATCATTGATTTAGCTAAATTTCATAACTTATGTGTTATATTATGTCTAGAATGGTAATAGTTAATTCTTGAATGTTGCATGTGTAAAGTAAATTAAACTAACTAGTCTAAACACGACAAGTGTTTTTTTTAGAAATATATTAGTTTGCAAGTATAATTTTTTTTTTAAATAAAGTAAATTAAATGTACCAAGGTATTTTGAACATTTCAAAATTCATTCTTGCAAATATGATTTAGGTAATATCAAAATTCTATGTAGAAAATAATAGAAAAGTAAATATAAATTTTTTTAATTGTAATTTTTGTCTATAAAAATTTAAAGTATTCTTATAGAACTATTTGGAATGCTTCATTCAATAGTCTCAACACAACAAACATATATTTTATCATTTTGAGGTAGGGACATTTTTGAATTATCTGGACTTCATTTTTATTTTCATATTATAAATTCAAGTGCACTTGCTTTGCATGTGTGGGAGGGAAATATTAATTCCATTCTAAATCATGAGCAATACATTATCATATGAAGTATTTATGAATACATTAAAAAATTTCCCATAGAAAGAAATAAGATAAATGATAAATGAGTATAGAAAAATGTGATGGTGGATCGCGTTAGGAGGAACAATGCATGCCAAAAGGCAAATATATGAACAAATCCATGAAATATTTCCAATGGAAAATCTATTTAGAATTATTATTATTATTAAAACAAATCAAGAGGGTAGGGAAGCCGGAGAAAAAGACCACTAGCTGGAATGAAAATGAAGTCAAATAAAGTTTGTATGAAGACAAAGTATTTGTATCAAAAACAATATAAATATGGTACTAAATGGCATGTATAAGAAATATGATATCTCATAGATTACACTAAATAATGTAATGTATAATTTATGGGAACCCAAATAGTTTTAAGTACATAGAATCAGTCGAGTTGATGTATGTGGCAATGATAATTTAATTATAATTATAGTTGCATGGATGTCAACCGCCATGAACTGAACCTGCTTATCAAATTTTATTGGTAGAGGTAACTGCATGCACATAATAAAAGTAGCAATTAGGTTAGGGACATAAATGTTGAAAACATAAATCATGTATATATTAGAAAGAGAAATTTTTTAAAATAAAAAAAGTGAAAATGGGGAAATTGTTACAAATATGCTTTTGAATGTTTTTGAGGAGTAAGCAAGAAAATGAGCTTGATACCTAATTCCATAGATGGGAAGTGCATGTAAGTGCATTGGTTTCTTTGC
Source organism: Sequoiadendron giganteum (assembly GCA_007115665.2). Lineage (NCBI taxonomy): Eukaryota > Viridiplantae > Streptophyta > Pinopsida > Cupressales > Cupressaceae > Sequoiadendron > Sequoiadendron giganteum. The sequence continues at coordinate 282,643,464 of CM021102.1, read as the reverse complement.
TAGTTGTCAGTAGAAAAGAATAAAATATTGATGAATTATGTTGTTTAGTCTACAACTGAAGAGGAGACAGTGAGTCGTAAATACAGTGAAAGAGGGAAAGCAAAAGAAAAAGTAGAGCACAAGAGTGTCAATTATGTTAAAACTTACAAATGACTTGTTTCTTGTTTTGATGATGATACAAATCATCCGTGCTAGGAGATACAATTTTCATGATGGTCAGTACTCATGAGAAAATGAATAGAATGTGCAAAAATGAATATGAACAAGGTATGAGAACTTACAAATTAGTTGCTTCTAGCTTTGAACATGATATGTATAAATCTTTTCATAAAACATGGATTTTGTAGAGACATGAAGCTACATCGAGGTCTTTCTTTCTCTTGATGCTAGTAGACATAGATCCTATCAAGTGACAAATATGTCTACCTCATCAAACAATCCGAACAAGTGAATAAACAAAACCCAAATGACAATGCAAGAGATTTTTTCCAAGTTAGCCTGTTCTGAGAGCTAGCGAAAGAAAATGAATAAGCACTGCAAGCCATTGAAGTTTATAGAAGAATTCAATAATGAAAGTTGCATTATAGTCTATTGACATTAAACAAAAATGGTACATTACATATGCATAAGTCTGCTATTAGAATGCTATGCATGCAAAGCAAGAGCAAATGCAAGTGAACAACCATATCAAAAAAGTCTAGAAGCCATAGAGTATTTCCAATATTAATGAGCACATTCTGTTGTGGCATAATTATTTTATGATATATTTAGTAATTATGATAGCGAATGTCTGCATTGGAAATGTTTCATAAATGTTTTCATTTTTTGGTATGGTTATGCCCTTGCATGTACTCTAACTAGGGATACATGGCATTCAAAGCATTCGATTTGCATTTACTATTTGCAAGTCTATAGATTGAGATGCAGTTCTTATCTACCTTGCTTATTCATTTGCCTAGATTGTTTGATGAGGCGGAGATTTGTGTCTTTTGAGAGACTTTATATCTACCATGTTGAAAGCAACAACGATGACATTTCTAAGCTTCTATATCTTCTATATTTTGATTTTGGAATTGTTTACTGAACATGTTAGATCATTTGATGAGAGTGGAATCACTACCATTTTGAAAAGGTTTTTCTAGCCTTCTGGTATTGAAGAATCAAGCATTTGTAAATTGCTACATCATTTTCAATGCCATTCCATGTTCTTTTTGTATCTTTGATTTTTATGAGTCAATGCTTATTGTTTAGTATTTGTGAATGGATTAAGGCTTGTAATCTATTGTCATGGAAGTGAGAAAGCTGGTGTTCATAAGTTACTCTATCTTTTATGCTTTGATTTTTTCATTTGTCAGCTGGTTTGCTTGGAATGTCTGATGAGGATGAAATCAATGCCTTTTGGGGGGGTCTATGTGTGCGATTTTGGAATTGAAAAATAAAGCTTTAGCGAGTTCCTATATATACATTGACATTAGTGAGGATTTCATGTTCTTGCAATATTGAGGTGATAAAATACAAATGCTCTTTTCAAGTCGCCACACATCCGCACAAAGAGTCCAAGGCAGAACATGACTATAGTATGTTTTTTTTTATTTGTCTACTTCTCAATACAAATGTATATAAAACTATATAATGACACTATAGAAGACATATGACCTTAAAAATGCCTTGTTTTTCATTCCCAATATAGTAGACATAGACTGTACCAAGAGACAGATAGTTAATCATTTTACATTGAGTAATTTTCTTGTTAGTTGGACATAATTTGGATAATTTCCAAATAAATTGAAGTGCATTTGCATAGCATATATGCGAAGGAAATATTATTTTCATTATTAATCATGATAAGCATATTATCATACTAAGTTGTGCATGTTTTTTGGAATTGGAGAATGAGGCGTTGGTAAGTCCCTATCTCTTTTACAATGTCATTTTATAGTTTTTTGCATCTTTGCATTTTACGGTTAATTTGCACTGTGTGCACTCATGATTTGCAATTGCACTTGAACTTATTAAAAAAATAATGGAAATTAGATCCAAGTAATTGGAGAATATTTCAATATAGAATTGTTGTATCCATGTGGTGTAGTTTGCAATTTGTGTGTAAATGTCTATTTTTGCTATTCTTTATGGGTCAGTGTCTATTGTCAGCTCAAATACTTAGGTGCACTTCAATTTGTTTGATCAAGATCATAATAGTTTATAATTTAAATAGCTTCTGATTTTCAAGTTCTAATTCTATTGAGAAAATTATTAATTTTGTTTTAGAAACAATAGCTAGAAACCCATAAAATGCAAAGATGCCAAAAAGTGAAGAATCACAATGTAAACGATAGAGGAACTTATAGGAATTTTTTTATTCAGTTGAAGTACAATGGACTTAAACCCTGCAAGCAAAAAAAGACTTTACTTTCATTAAATATTGTAAGAAGGTGAATAAGAAATGCAAAAAAAATAGTATAATAGATATAGCAACTTAGAAATTCCTGGTCTATTGCTTAGACTATGGAAGCCATAAGTTTAGTCAAGAGACATAGGCTATGTTGTCTTATAACAATTAAAGCAAGTGAATGAACAATGTAAACCATCCTTTGTTGAACAGGCTACATACTTAACACTAGAAGCCATTGAATATGCCTAGCCCTTATGATGATTGCAATGAGGCAATGAAAGAAACCGCAGAATGCAAAAAATTACAAATAGTAGACAGTAATCCCTACTTACAACTATTTTGTTACTTGTTAGTATGACAGATAAATTCTGCTAAGGTGCAAAGTTTGCAGTTGTATGAAATATCTTGGTGTAGTGAATAAACAATGCAAGAACTATTTTCTTACAAGCTATAAAATTGGCATAAATGGGCTTAGTGCCTAAGACCTCATTTTCATGAAAGAATCAGGACAAGTGTATAAATAAACAATGTAAATGAAAAAAAGCATGTATATATATATATTTTGTTTTTTGAGATTTGACATGTGAGCACAAATACATAATACAAAGACATGAGTAGAGCAACAACATTGAACATAGATTAACTTACAGATGCATCGACCATCTCTTGTAGAGTAGCACACATAGGCCTTTTCCAAAGCCATTGATTTTGCTTGTGTCAAAAAATCCGAGCAAATGAAAGAACATAGCCAAAAATGACAATGTAAAACATATAAAAACTTACAAAGGCCTATTTTTTTCTCTACACTATCATAGAATAAAAGAATTTGAATATTGACAGATTTTGCCAATGTCAAATTGTCTATCTCTATTTTCACAATACCGTCATTCACTACCTATTTTCTCTGGTCTTCTTTTTTGCACTTTTGTACTTCAAATATATTTGGCATTGCAAAAGGTGTAGGAACTTACATTTGCCTCTTGGTTCATTTGCAATACTACAAGCATAAAACCTTATTAATAGAAACAAATTTCATCAACTTCAAACAATATGAAGAAATGAGTTAGAAGCAAAGGAAATGATAGTGTAATTGACATTGGAATTTACACCTGTCTTCTTCTTTGCGCCGAACCTAATGTAAGCAAATAGAGGGGAAACATAAACAATTTTTTTGTAATAGATTTAAGAGGTCAGAGTAAAATCCATTAGTAAATTGCAAGTGAATATAAATGGAAGAAATGATAATTAACAAATTTTAGTGTTGACAAACAGGGTGAACAATTGAATGCACAAAACATGAGAATTTCAGTGTTGTAGGAGTGAGTTGAAATGTAGATACAAAGCATGTAAGAGTCAAGGAAAAGAAAATGATATTCAATGGGACCTAAGGGGCATTGATCCTACAAGAATCACTTAGTTGCATTTGAACAAGGGACATGAACAATGTTGTTCTGAATGGAGTGGAGAGTTATCATCATGAACTATTAATGAATTGTAAGAGCATATAAATTACAAAATAATGTCAAAAAAGGTCTAGGAAGATACACATGTCTTCTTTTTGATCTAGTAGCAATCAAAAAAATAACACAAAAATAAACACACACCATCCTTGAAGACAAAAAAAATGTTATATTGGACACAGATTAAATTCAGTTACCTTAACTCTTTAATAGATTTGAAAAGAAAACTGCTCAAACCCTATATTGTGGCCATGATTTTTTCAAAATATATGACTGTAGCAAAATCATCTTCACTCTCTCCAACTTTAACTTGGAACTCATACTACATTGGCGCTTGGAAATGACTAGTACCAACAACACCAATTGGTCCAATGGAGAAACTGCAATTTGATTGGATGAGTTGCAAAATGGTTTTGCCAAGAATCAATCGGTGTTCTTAATAGACTCTCTCAATGGGTTCAATAATGCTTCTAGTAGTGAAAGTATTTGAGAATTAGTGGTAATAGGAGGTCCATAGACAGCCAACTCATCACCTTCAAATGGTAACACAACTTGCATTTTTCATATATTGAAGATGGTTGATGGCTTTGCAGTTGTTGTTTCAATCTACACAATGCAACACAATGGATGACTAAAAGTAAAATTTTTAATTATACATATAAAGAGTTATATCTTATGCAAGACAAAAAAATAACGTATTTTCCTTTTTTCATCTTGTTTTTCAATTGATTAGACCATTTTCTATATTACAAAACAATTTGTTTGTGTTCTGCAAATTTCTCTACAAATATATGGAATGGGTTATTTGTGTCTTACTTTTTGTAAAACTCTAGACATTTGTCATTGCAACATTTGCATGAGATATAGCGAGTTGATGTATCCCACACACGAGAAAGTAGTGTATACAAGTCCATGTCGATACACAACCTATTGTATATAACATACTTTCAAAATCATACTAAAATTGGTTACTTGAGCACAACTGTTCAAACTCTTCCCATCCCAACAGTGAACAAAGGCATCATTTGTTACCTTGAACTTTGTAGAAGTTTTAATCAAATTCTAATTCACCACTCTCCTTTCCATTGTGAATTTTATTTCCAATTCCATCCATGAAGAATGTCCCCAACTTGTAGAGCCCGCTGGAAGCCATAAGTTTGTCAGATGTTGAGTGAAGCTTAAAATTTTTACTCAAGAAACAATTGGAAAACTCTGGTCTTGCCAGATACAATGTGGTGGAAATTTTTTTGAAGTTATTCAAGGAAGAAGTTCTAGAGAGTATAATTCCCAATTTTGAATTAATAATTTTGCATAAATTCCATATATTTGATTTGCTACTTCAAGTTTGATGACCTTTGTCAAGAAAATGTAGACATGTATTCTCTAAAAGCATTTTTCTTGAGAGCAACCAATAAAAGATTTGGAATTCATGCAAAAGGATTGATTGAAAATGGAACATTATACTCTTACAAAATATTTTCCACAATAATCTCAAAGAGATTTTCAATGCATTCCACTTGCTAAGGCTTAATTTTGTCAATTGCTGCTTGCATTAAAAAGTAAAGCTTAGGAGAAAAAATCAAAATAGTAAAGAGGGTGGTGAAGCAAAATTCAATAAAACTATTGTTAAGTTCAAGTTAATCATAATGAATTTGTTGGTTCTTATGATAATAGTGCCATGAAAGAAATTACAAATAGGAAACCAAGTACTGATATGTATATCTGTAGATATAAATGGAATATTTTTTCAAACATGTCAATGTCAATTTGGGAGAATGTTATTGTTCCATGCCATAGTAACAATAAAGAGGCAGAACATAACAACTAAACAATTGCAAACAATGATACAAGGAATCAGACTTCGCACATGAATATACTTGTAATTTAGTACACCTTCTAAATTTTAAGACAATAATTTTGTTACAAGAAGAATAGGACGTAACTATATAAACTAGCGATAAAAAAAAGGAACTGAACTTACAAATTAGTGCCATAGCACGCTGAAAACTCGATTTTCTATGCTATGACATATGGAACAAGTGGTTTGAATCACAACTGCCTCCTAGGAAAAAACAAAGGACCTATCAACCTTAATAATAAATGGAAAATATGTGTAACTATGTATTCCAATTTCCAATGTTCAACACTAGCACCACCTATAGACCAAGCATGTCAAATACTATGGACTATGCCAATTACCCACATATACTTGTGCAATGAAAAACATGTATATAGTAAAAAACATTGGAAAAGCATAAGAATTTCACAAATAGGTGTGTATTGCAACTACACTTCAATTTATTTCTCGAAAAACGAAATTAGGTCGAAGTAATTGGAAAATGCCTGGGTGTAAACTGATTAAGCATGTGTCTATTGAAAGGGTCTATGTCTATTGCAGTGGGAATGAAAAATGAGGCATTTGTAAGCTCACATGTCTTTTACAGTGTAGTTTTCTAGTTCTGCATATGTTTGTATTATATTAAGCAATGCATTTGCATCTAGTATATGCAAGCTTTTATTTATTTTGAGTAGATTGAAATCCACCCCTCATTAGCGGCTTGTGGTATGCAGTTTAAAATCTATCAAGCAATGTAGTATTTACATTATTTTTTGATTTTCCCAGACCCACGAAAAATCAGACATATCTTGTACAGATATACATCCTACAATGCCTATCACTTTCTCATGAGCACACAATAGATTTGAATTATATATAGATACACATACATATATACATAGGCATACATATGTATGCACAAACTTGGTTATATGCAGAAAAAAGTGTACATACATTTATACATCTAAATATATATACATATATCCATACATGTATATATATGAGCATATATGAAGACATACATATATGAACATACTTAGACCTAATTTTCATTTTTGTTTAATGCATTCAAGTGCAGTGGCAATGAGTGCATACACGGGAAATATTACTTCCACTCTTGATCATGAACAATACATTATCATGTGAAGTCTTCATGAAGAAGAATGTATGCCAATACACAAGTATATCAAGAAACTCATCAAGTATTTCCAATGACAAAGCTCACTAGAGTAATTATTATTATTAAAACAAGTCAAGAGAGTGAGAAAAGAAAGAGGAAAATACCACTGGCCGGAATGAAAATGAAGTCAAATGAACTTTGTATGTATAAAAGTATTAATAAAATGTTCATATCAAACACATGATAAATATGTTGGACTAGGTTGCGTGTATGAGAAATATGATATCTAATAGTTTACAGTAAATAATATAATGTATGATTCATGAGGATCCAAATAGTTTTATGTACATAGAATCAGTCAACTTCATGTATATAGAAATTATAATTTCATTGTGGTTATAGGTGCATGAATATCAATTGACACCAATTGAGCCTCTCTATCAAACTTTATTGATATAAGTAACTGTATAGAGAGATTAAATATGGAAATTAGGCTATTCAAGTAATAGTTGAAAGCATAAAACATGTAAATATTAGAAAGAGAAATTGTTTAATATAGAAGAAAGCCAAAATGAGTAAATAAAATAGCTTATGTTCACAAGAATATTTAGAAAAAACAATTTTTTTCCCTGTTTTTGCAATCTTGTGATTGATGTACGTAATTTTATTCATGGTTCTGGTTTTTCCTAAATATTTTCAATAAAAGTAATTATTATAGGGAGCTTTGCTATTGGAAATATTTCATAAGTTCATTTGTATATTCGTGTCTTGCCATGGAATCTTCGTGGGGACGCATAGCGACTTCAACAATACATTTGCATTTACTATTTGTGTCTTCTCATTTATTGTGAGTAGGCTGGAGTGCATCCATCATTAATATGTTTTGTTGTGAAATTTTAACATTGTCGAGAAAATTGTTACCTGTGTTGTTTGTTCATTGGGTCAAGTTTTTTGATGAGGTTGAAGCTTGCGTCTGTTATGAGGGTTTTCATCTACTGTGTTAGAAGCCAAAAAGGTGGCCTTTGTAATTTTTTCATTTACCTGATCATTTGCATATATTGCAAGCGAGAAAGATGGCCTTTGTAAGTTCTTATTTCTTTAACAGTAGGTTGATACCTAGATTCATCAATGGGAAGCGCACTTCAACCCAAAAAATGCTTTGTTAGTTGTTGACAACAAAGAAGCAAACATTGATGAATTATGGCATTAAGTCCGTAGCTAAAGAGGAAACAATGACTTGTGAAGGTAGTGAAAGAAGGAAGAGAGAGAGAAAACTAGAGAAAAACAATATAAATAATATTAAAACCTACAAATGACTTGTTTCTTTTTGGACATGATAGAAATAACTTCTGGTAGGAGACACAGTCTTGATATTGATCAATTTTCCTTATATATTATGAAACATGTCTAGTTGTTGAACATATACATAATGAACTATGTGTAGTGCCCCTCCATGATTCTCCCTTTCATGGTGTTTGATTTATTTTGTTTGGGTTGTTTGAATTAAATTGGTTTTATAATTGTTGTTTTGATTAATTGATTTATTAAGTAAAAGTATTTTGATAAAAGATATAAATATATTTATTAATAATTTTGGTGTGTAAGATAATATTAAAATAAATTAAAGTAAAATTAAATTAAATAAAACTTTAATAAGAATATTAGAATTAATAAATAGTAAATAATATAAAAATATGGAAAGGTTTCATGCAAGTACATGCAAACCTTCGAACAAATTGTCAAAAAATAAACTAAATGTCTTTTGGGGATTTTGGTGAGTTTTTATTGGATCTTGGGATTTCGAAAAAAAAAGACAGCCCTTCTTTTTGTAAATAATAATCTTGGGGGAGATTGGGGGTGGGGGGGGGGGAGGGATTTTTATTTCAGGGAAGAAATAATATTTGTCTGCAAGAAAGGTTTCTTAAAAAAAAAAACCATCGGAAAGACTTTAAAATATGATAAAGAATCATTATTTTGTGCACTCACCTCGTCAACACTGATACTTTTTAGCAAGCCTCAACTTTTATCGAAGATGCTCCTAGTAGGAAATAGGAGGGAACAATATTGAGGATAGATAAGTTGAATGCAATTGAGCAGAGGGAGCTCTAAATAGAAAACCATCTTCATCATTCCTCTACTATTTTCCAGGCTTGCATTTGATTTATTTGAAACAATGAATGGGTTTAGCTCTTCTGATATATAAACATATGGAATTGCAATATTTTGTTGATTTGGTAGATTTTAAATTCCATCTCAACATACTATTGGAACTGATATACTTTTCTAAATGTGCAAATCATGGTTGAGGTATCAGGTTGCTTTAAAAAAATGTAATTGGTTTACTCTTAGAGTGGTGATGTCAATTTATCTTCATGCAAGGTAAATGGAAATAAAATGAAATGATTAAACCTTGCACTCAACCTAGCTTGCAACAACAGTTAGAGGAAAAGTCTTAGTTTAAGTCATAGACAAGTGACCATGAATCCCAAATCCCTATTTTCTTATCTTGTGCTCGCCTAAACCTATATTGAAGGGCTTGCAATGTAGCCCATTCCCTTCACGTCGTGTAGATTTATCTATCTATTAAATTATTTTGCAAGCCAACATCATGATATTCATTCAAAATGAGAAAAGGCTTGATCAAATCAATGTTTAGAAAAACCTATTCATTCATCACTCAATGTTGTGTCATTTATCAAATTTCTTTAGTAAAGTGTATTTTTGATATTGCATCTTGAGGCATTTGATCAAGAAACTCACTTTTTGTCTTGTGTTATGGTGCTCCCCTTTCTTTGGTTTGGTTGCTTCCCTAATGTGTTTTTTTCTTACAAATTTACTTTGTGTGGATTCAACATTCATCACCCTTATTAGTTCACATTTTCTTGAGGTATTTTGTCATGCATTTATTTTTCCTTATCTGTGGATGGCACGACCTAAGAGAATGTTGTGATGAAATGGAATTTTGGATTTGCACTTGGTTGTTTAGCTATGTAGTGACCCTCTTGCTGATGTATTAATTATAGCTGTTTTGACATGTTGACAATCATTAGATGTTTTTGAGACTACGTTACTCTAATATATATTGTTTTGGATTACTTGTTCAGATTGTGAAACCTAGTTGATGATACACTTTATGCTATGATGCCCTGTTTACTTTTGCAAGATGACATAATTATGATGACTTATGAGGTTATGTAATTTTATGATGATACTATGATGCGGATTATTTTAGATGCTATTTCTTATGTCAGTTCAGTGAAGAAGACAGTTTAGCAGTACTCATCCATGAGTGCCCTGCTACGCTGTGATTCTTCTTCACCCTATATTTCATATTATCTATGTTGTTTCAGTTGACCATGTTGTATGATGCACATTTCAGGTACAGGCATCGACTCCACCTACTTTTCAGGTCTGAGTGTGCCATGGCCCAATGAAATCATAGAAGGGAGATAGTCTTATCCTTTGTCATTAACCGTCATTTTGAAAAGAACGAGTATCAATTGTCACCCTTATGTTCTGTTGTTCATTTGTTGGGTGTTCATTGTTTTCAAGTTAGGTTATGTTCTACCATGATTTCATAATGTTAATTTATATTATTTAATGATTTAAGATAATGGTGATATTGATTAATGAATAATTGAGATGTTTAAATTTAAAAGGTTATTTTTAGATTGAAGAGGAATTAAAAGTGAAATATTGAAATATATTGTTTGCAAAAATTTAATTATTTGTAATTGATTTAACTGTGCAATTTTGATATTTTCGAAAACTAAAACAATGAGTTGTGATTTAAGGTTGTGAAATATCTTGTTTTTAACATGATGTCTGAAAATTTGAAACTGGCTGACTAAAATTGCATGCAATCTGAAAGTTGTAAGTGGAAATTGTATTTATGACGACAATTGGATTTTCGAAAGAGGAGGATGGTGATTCATGAGAAAAGATGATCCTTGTATATATTTTGGGGGTTTTCTATCTAGAAGGCTGAAAATCGATTTTCAAAGGTTGTGTTTGGATTGTGAAAGTTTTGGGGATTGAACATCTGGGTTTTCGCTTCGCAGTTGTTCAAATCCAGAAGGCATTTCACATTTTATTCCTTTGAATTTTAAGCTCGTTCTAATGGATTCTTGTGAAAATTCTTGCTATTAATTTCATTTGCGATTCATGCCAAATTTTGTTTTAATCTTGTACACAATAGAAAACGAAACTTGTTGATCAGATTTATTTAATAGAAGATAAATTATTATTGTCAAGCTAATCCTTTCTAACCTGCTATCAGCATGCAACTACCATGAAACATGTTTCATGTCATTATCCTCTCAAGATTGAGTTCACCTTGATGTTGGGTCAGTCGCCTTTTGTTCCTGAAAACAAGTAATCTAAAGAGATCAAATCATAATCTGAACAGGCCTTGCTATATCTTTATTTTTTGTACTTTTTCTTATAGTTCTGGAGGTTAGTATGTTCAAAGTAGATTTCTTTGAATTTGAAGACCATCCCCTGCCTATGTTTGCCTTTTTTGATTTCTCTCTGAATGCGTTCACGGTTCCTCTATCAGCTTTTTCCTTTTGAAACAAATTCATCTTATATTCTTCTAGAAAAGATATCAATTACATGGAAGGCCTTGTCGAATAAAAGTTGAAACGGTAAGCGTGTCAGACATTAACCTCAGAGGCAAAGAATCAAGTCTACAATTTTTCTGTTGAAAGTTCAATATAAGCTTTGTAGTTGTGTGATCATGCTGGACAGACATGATCACAAATTTTCCATAGTTGATCATGCTTTTTATGTTGGTGCATGCATGCAAACAATTTGCATGTTCACCTGACCTTGACTTAACTCGTGAAAAGGCTATTGGTAGCACCATGAGCTAATACAATTTTGATCGATCGTAGGTATGTGTTTTATTAAGGCATCTTTGCTTGGTACTTATGCTCGTGGGAAGTTTGCATGCAGTTCTCACCCTCATGTTATTAGAATTCAAGCTAGATTTCTCTGTAGTGTACTTAGAGGATGAGGCTTTGTCTTAATTCGAGATAAGGATGTAACCTTTCTAATTTCTTGTCATCTTAGTTTACTAGTAATTTTGGTATTCTTAATAGAAGAAAAAAAAACCCATAGTCTATATAAGATAATTGAGCTCATAGCGTAGTACTCAATATTTAGGAAGACTTGTGGTTCTTTATTAAGAAAATTCTCTTGGTTTTATGTGAAAGATGTTTTCTTTAAACTTGCCTTTGTCTCTTTTGTATAGATCTCTAAATACATAGACCTCTAAATACATGAGGATAGGTAGTATTAGTCATTAGTACAATGATTACTTGTCATTAATTAATTCTTGATTATGCATAAATGATGATATCGATGTATTGGTAATCAAGCAATTAATGGTAAATATTTCTTATTTTATTAGTAATGGCATTTAAATTAGAAACATATATATAGAATTGTCTTCTAGAGGCGTTAACTAGTAGATTGTATTGGTTTCCCTCTATGTTGTATGTAATGCATACGAATTGCTTCTGCTCGTTTTGTAAGTTGACATGCATGCTTCTGTTGTTTCATTTAGAATTTGGTTGTAATCTTCCTATTCAGACCATCCTGCATGCTAATGTTCACTTATTGCTTTTAAATGTCCCTGTTGATCTCTAATTAATTTATGTCATGGTAGATTGCGAAGGCTTATGATGTTCCTATATTCAATGTACCGTTTGCATGCGCTGTGTACTGTGTTTACCTTTAGCTAAGTGGACTTGTATTCTTGTTTACATATAGCTCGCATGCGTATCCATCATTGAGATTTCTTAGGTGGTCATGGGTTTATATGTAATAGATATCCCAAAAGTTTGGAAGTTATAAACTTTGTTTGGAGTCTAACATACGCGGGTTTACTCTTGTTCTCTAAAATTATAGTATCAGATGGAACTCGAAAGTGAAAATTAGATAGTTGTATAGTATCTGAATGTTAGTAATACCATTGGAGAAGTTCCCTCCTTGTATCTATATTGTATAAAACACTGAATAAGTGAAAGAAGTAGTATTAGTTAGCAATGTGAATAAATACTTTGTCATCTCTTAATTCATGGTTATTCTTAAAATCATAAGATAAGGCAGAGATAAATAATTATATTAGTTGCTTATATTATGAAAAATGATATATATAGGACATTTCCTGATATTATTAAATGCACTATGAATTATTTTTTATTCATTATTATTTCTTAAATTATGACATTTATTCTTAGGTATTTAAGTATTGTATTTTAAATCCCTTCTTTAGTTTGTGAAATGGCTTAATAAATTAAATACATACGCATCATTAAGTTTAGAACAATGAAATGGTATTATTTAATTGTAATGAATATAAGTGTTGGGTTAATAAGGTGTTGAGTTATTAATGTCTTCTTATTTAAGATAGTGAGTTTGAAACATTATTTATGGGAAATAAAATCTATTGTTTTCTCATTCAATGAACTTAAGTATTATGAGTTAGACTGGTACATTTGGGGATTCTTGAAAGCAATTTGTTGATTACGTTTAAATGATATCTCCTTATGAGGCTATTCTTACTTTAAGCATTGAAATATGTTGTTTAGCTTTTGTCTTCTCAAGGTTGAAACAAGTAGTTTTGTTGATTCATGGTTAGTGTTGCGTGGATGTATTGTATTGAATCTGATGTGAAGACATGAGCCATGAATGTTTTGTGATTCTTTATTGAGGTATTTAAATTTTATTGTATGGTTAGGATGACTTTAGATATTTGTGTAAAGAAGTTTCCTCTTGCATGCGTAAGGGCTTAATTTGTTTTGTCGGTTTGAGAATTTATACCTAGGAGGAGTGGCTTTTGTTAGGGGCCGAAACTGGAAGTGGTTGCATGGGTAACCTATCAGAAGTATTTGTTACAGTGATGACACTCCTATCCTTGTGCTTCTATTTGGTCTCTTGTGTAAGGTCATCTATGTTTATATCTTTGCTACTGGGAGTATGTCTGTTGTCATGTGGATCTATTGTCATTATGATGTCATGTTTGTCGACCTTGTGTAGTATGTTGTCTCTTTGTTTTCTATTTGACTTGAGGACCTGTTCTATCTCCTAGCATAGGGGGTGGGCTTTCAATTTCCATAAGGTTGGGAGGAATGTGCCACATTTTCCATTGGGTCCCCTACAGGTGATATCGTTTGTGTCATGTTTGTCTTGGCAAGATCCTGGATGCTCGTTGTTCATAGAGTTGTTAATCAAATGAGTTCATGGTCGATAATTGGCTCGTGATCTTATTCTTTATTGTACTCACTCTTTAGGTTTTGTTGTATTATACATTGATGTATCGATATTGGTCACAATCCCATTTATTGTAAACAAATTTGTAATATAGCTATTGATGTATGGAATTTGCAAATGACTATTCCCTTGATTAGAGTTATTTGGACTTGGATGTGTTGTGTTTATCGTTTACTTCAATAGCATTGTTGTGGAACCCTAGAGCATCTATGCTAGGTTGTTATCACTTACTAATATTTAATGTTTTAAAAAAAAAATTGTTCGGTTATTTAGGGTAACGCTTCCTGGGTTCCACGGCGGGGTGTTACAACTTGGTATCAGATCCACAGGTTAATACACTAGGTACTTGGGGTATGTTGAGTTCACTATGTGATGCTTGTGAATATATTAGTGGAATTGTAAGGTGATCACATGTTCATGGCTTTTACCTTAGCATGATGTACTTTGCGGAAGAGAGTAGCATGAAGGAACTTGATATAAGTTTATAGATGGAAAGTTATGATATGTTTTCCATGGTTATGGAAATTGTCGTCCCTATGGAATTATGTATGTAGTTGTAACCCTGTAAATGTAAGAAACCAGTAACTGAATCTTTTATGAGTGTTGTGAAAACCCGTACTTGCTTTGTGTATCCATGTGATGGTGATACTTGGTACCCATCCATGGGGAAAAGTTACACTTTGGTGTGGGATTTACCATACCATTGTCTGTATTTGTGTGTTTGTTACCTGATTGAGGGCCAACCCATGCATGGTTGAAACTTATGTATAAGAGTAATAAAAAGTAGTTCTTTTTCTTTTGGTTCTCTAGACCCTCAATCCATGAAGGGATAGTAGAAACCACAAGTTCCTTGGGTGGAGTGTGTAGCCTTCACGTCTCTAATTTTGGTGATGCATATTTTACTTCATTTGTTTTCCTTTCCGTGGCTACATGCTTATGCGTGAAATAATAAATGGCAACAAATGTGTTGTTTAATTTAGTGGAAGTGAAAGAAATGAACATTACTTTATTTTAGAATAATGCAAGTGGAAATTAATATTCAAAATGAATATTGATGTTATGAGTTAAGTTGAATTGATTTAATCTTATACTAATTCTATGTTTTTGTCTGATGTAATAGAATGCTAGGTCGACGAAGACCAAGGGTGTGGTTAAGGAGGGGAGATTAGACTCTCGGAAGGGTAAAGCAAGAATGTTGCTCTCGATCACACACAAACACTTAGAGTCATATAAAATGCATTAGCAAATAATTTTAATGAATGTCTTGATTTCAGTGATTTTAATTGATTAATTAATTTATATTCCTATGTGCATGAAATTAAAAGGAAGGAAATAAAAGTTAGAATAAATAAGGTATGCCCATGATTTGAATTTGAGTAGTGTTGGCTAAATTTCTTATTTGTTTTCCAGTAATAAGAATTTCAAGCATTGGTGTCATATTTGAAGGCAGTAAATAATTCTTTTGAATGTGCGGTTAAAAGAAAAAGAAAATAAATTAAACAAGAATAATTAATAATGTGAGGTAATAGATAAATAGAAAATAACTTAATATATATTTATTTTATTTACTCAATTTCAAGATTAGGGTCTCAGGAATGGGGAAAAACTTTTAAAAAGGAGAGAAACGTGAATGGGGAGGTAACAGTTTCTTTCTGGAAAATCTTTCGAGTTGTTCTGCAAAACAAAAATGGAAAATGGGGGTACACCAAATGAGAATTTTACTTTGATTATAGCTAGGCTAGATTAGTTATAGGGGAATTGGAAAAGTAGAGGAAGAAGGGAGCTCAGCAAACGGGATTTCAGCAGTCATCTTCAAGGAAGAAAGCGTTCCCAGGTTTTTGATATTCCTCCAATGTATTTTAATACATTCCCGGATACACAAATATTAGGATGAATTCATTGTGAATATATAGGAAATGGTTGAATATAAATAGCTATAATTTGCATAGAACTGAGTTTGTTCAGTCATATCTGATTATGTATAAACAACCTAGCATTTCATCTTCTTTGGAAAAATTATTCCTCAATTCGAAATAAATCAGACTTGAGTATAATTAATAGATATATATATATTATATAGATAGATATATATTTGGATACATTTGACAAATATATGTACATATATATAATAATATACATATATTTATAACATTATTGATTAAATTGTTGTTGGTTTACGTGTTTGTTTTTCTTCTGGAAAATCCGCACTATGTGAGTGCGTGGCCCAACTGAGTAACCACACATTGTAGCACCCGACCTATTGGGCAATGGGGAGCTTGACCCCACAGTTCGCGCCTCCCTCATAAGGGGTGCGCTGCTTTGTGGGAGCGGTGAATCCCCACAGGCTGAGGCTTGTGGGGAACCACCACCCACAGGCAGTGGACCCCAAGGAGGGGCCATGGCTATGTGGCAGGCCTCCCATGAGCCTTTAGGGCTTGGCTGTGTGGAAAGTCCATAGATATTTCTGTGTGAGATAGGGTTTAAACTTAAAATGGTTTTAGCAGGTTTCCTTTGCAATACATATACATTTTATATATATATACATGAATGTATACATTAATTTATTTTAATACCATTTTCAGTAAGTCATTTAAGTGAATAATTCTGGGGGGTAATTTTGTAGGTTCCAGTTAAGGTTGTAACAATGTGGACAGGGGTATTTTTCTATAAAAGCACTCATATTTACATTTTTTTTATAAAGACATATATCTATATATATGTATATATGTATATATGTATGGGAGTAAATTCCAATATCTTATTGTTTTTGTTGAGAACATATGAACTGTTAGAAATTAACACATTTTACCCACCAAGTAATTAGTTACAGGTAATATGATAATATTTAAACATTAAAGGGGATATGAAAAGATAAAAATACTTACACATATTCCAAAATTACTTTCATAGGTGTGACATGAATCCTTGTTAAATTTAAGAGTAAATAAATGATTGCCTCAGTAGCCAAGGAAATTCTCTTACTCTCTTGGAAGTAAATGATTCAGACTA
The DNA here is from genome assembly GCA_007115665.2 of Sequoiadendron giganteum. Lineage (NCBI taxonomy): Eukaryota > Viridiplantae > Streptophyta > Pinopsida > Cupressales > Cupressaceae > Sequoiadendron > Sequoiadendron giganteum. The sequence continues at coordinate 282,626,368 of CM021102.1, read as the reverse complement.
TTAAACTGTCACTCATTGGTGCTTATTTGCAATTTATTAACTTTCACTTTGAGGAATTGTGTTATGAGAGTCTTCTAGAAAAATAAAGCAAGAGTATTTTTTGCGACTTGAATGAACTAGAATAAACTGCTCATTTTTATGGATATAGCTCTTTATTTTTATTAATTACAAGTTATATAGAGTAAAAGATATTGAAATGTTTGAAAAGAAATTCCGTAATGGAGAAATATAGATGAAACCTTGTCTATAAACATGAATGTATTAACTTGGTGCATGGAATTGAAACAAGAATGTGTCAACTCTTAAACCTCAAATCTGATTTAAAATATATTCCTAATGAAATGTGTCATGAATTATTTTTGCATATGCAAAATTAGTGTAATTGAAAAATGCTTTAATTCTATGAGAATTGCTCTAGAGATAGTTGGATGTTTATTCTATGAATGGAAACTTCTGGGGCAGGATGCCGAATGTGGAACCACAAAGACATTAGTTTATCCTTTTCAATAAACTACATTATATTATTTATGCTTGGCCAAGTACTGTACCATTGAAATAGATGTATTAAAAGCCTAGGTTTATGTATTTTGTCTCTGCCACATCGTGTTTGTAAGAAATATTTTTTTCTAGTTAGGAATGCATATAGGAAAACATGCTTGCATCGAGAGTACCCTCCTGCTTTATTGTTCTAGGTTGCTAGGCTCCTCATGCAGGGTCGGGGATTTCTTTGAGATAGGAAGAAACCTAGGGAAGTCATGTGCTTCATGGTTGGGTGGAAAAGGTACCTTAACCACACTCTTGGCCTCAACGTGAGAAGACCAATGAAGTCAACGCAAATGAGGTTCAAAGATTCTATTTATTGGAAGAGATTCTATCTTGTACATTGTATGGCTTGTTTTGGAACCAAAATTTTCCATAAAATTTCCTAGGGTTTTTCTAGTATTTTCCATAAAATTCCATGAAGATCCTGAGTTTATCCATTTAAATCCCTTTAAGTAAGTCACAGTGTTTGAGATATTTCTTTTGGATAATTTAAGAAGAACCAGGTTAGAAAAAATTCCAACATAATTTATGCAAGCCATAAATAAATGAAATTATATGCTAGTCATAAGATTTTATTTTATAAAGTGCCCAACAAATAGAAATTAAACCAGAGAAGGAAAACACATATCATTTTCTATTTTGACTCCATTGCCCATGTGGATAGAAGGCACTGATCTGCCTCAACCCAGAGATAAGATTTCATACAAACTCTTTTTTCAATACCTTTCATTCGTGCAGTAGGAGTAGGATTAGTTGTAGTGGTTTTCATCTGTTCACTTCCATTTGCCATTGTGGATAGATTGCTCAACCAGGAAATACATGTCAATCTGCATCATTTATTAGGTTCACCTGCATAGGTCTAGTAGAACCTAAAGAGAAGAAGGTTCAAGTGCATCAATTGACCTTGTACGTTGGCCAAAAGCGTTGTGAGAGCTTGGAAACCTCTCGTGGTTCAAACTTGCATTTTTGAGACCCAACAACTTGTAAGCCAATTTATAAATTGTAATCGCATAATATAACTATTGGTGATTATCCATCTTTGTATCTATGAAATAGAAAATAAGTAACACCCAAAAAAGGTGTATGTAAATCAATTTTGAGACTTAAATGAATTAACATCACTCATGGAATTATATAGATGTTCACTTAATCTTTGTTATTGTTGTGTTACTCTTGAATGAGTTCATTGAATATGGTTTAAAGATGATTTTATTTGTGTTGAATTGTCAAGCTTTACATTTTGATATCAGAGCATCTAGGTTAAAATCTCAAACCTATGCCTAATTGCGCTTGGTGTTGTGTGTGTATTCCAAAATTACTCCATGGACTTTAGAACCTATCAATGTGAGAACCGTGTGGGCGGGTCCCACGGTGATGTAAATGATAGGTTGGATCAGATTCTGGCACTGCTAAGCTGACAGGAGGTCAGGTTTGATAACCTTGAGTAGGATAGACATAGGGGCCTTCCATTTCCTTTCATGCCTCATTAGGAATGACACCGTTTGAGGCATTGCACGATCGTAAATGTCGCACACCCATCAATTGGGATAGGGTGGAGGACAAAATTGTAACAGGGCCTGAAATGCTTAAAGAAATGGAAGACCAGATGAGATGGATTAAGGAAAAGCTAAAACAAGCTTCTGATCGCCAAAAGAGCTTTTCCGATCGAAACAAGACTTTTAGACAATTTTCAATTGGTGAAAAGGTGTTCTTGAGAGTTCGCCCTCAGAAGAGTTTGATTTCCTTTGGCAAGAATTCGAAGCTTGCTCCCTATTTTGTGGGACCCTTCTAGGTCTTGGATGTTGTGAATCCAGTTGCTTATAGGCTTGCTCTACCGCCAACTCTATCTCGCATTCATAATGTTTTCCATGTCTTAGTACTTAAACCATATCACCCAGATGTTACTCATGTGCTCGATTGGCATGCTTTCCAGGTTCTGGATACAAGGGCGATGTTAGTGGAGCCCGTCAGGATTCTGGTAAAATGCAACATTAAGTTGCAAAGTAGAGAGATACTGCAGTACAGGGTCCAGTGGGTTCACTATTCAGAGGACAACACAACATTGGAGGATGCAGAGGAGATTGATAGATCTTTTCCTCATCTCAGATTTTAGTTTGATGTTTTTCTTTAGCACATAATGAATTTTGAGATATGATGTTAGAGACTGTGTTGAATAAATGTTTCTTTTTAGACATCGAGACAATGTCTCTTCCTAGTGGGGAAGGATGCCATGTCTCTAATTTTGGTGATGCATATTTTTACGTCATGTGTTTTCCATTCTGTGGCTACATGCTTATGCGTGAAATAATAAATGGCAATAAATGTGTTGTTTAATTTAGTGGAAGTGAAATGAATGAATATTACTTTATTTTAGAAATAATGCAAGTGGAAAGTAATATTCAGAATGAATGTTGATGTTATGAGTTAAGTTGAATTGATTTAATCTAGTACTAATTCTATGTTTTTGTTTAAGTGTAATTGAGTGGCAGGTCGACGAAGACCAAGGGTGTGGTTAAGGATGGGAAATTAGCCTCTCGGAAGGGTAAAGCAGGAATGTTGCTCTCGATCAGATACAAACACTTAGAGTCATATAAAATGCATTTAGCAAATAATTTTAATGAATGTCTTGATTTCAGTGATTTTAATTTATTAATTAATTTATATTCATATGTGCACCAAATTAAAAGGAAGGAAATAAAAGTTAGAATAAATAAGGTATGTCCATGATTTGAATTTGAGTAGTGTTGGCTAAATTGCTTATTTGTTTTCAAGTAATAAAAATTTCAAGCATTGGTGTCATATTTGAAGGCAGTAAATAATTCTTTTGAATGTGCGGTTAAAAGAAAAAGAAAATAAATTAAACAAGAATAATTAATAATGTGAGGTAATAGATAAATAGAAAATAAATTAATATATATTTATTTTATTTACTTAATTTCAAGATTAGGGTCTCGGGAATGGGGAAAAACTTTTAAAAAGGAGAGAAAAGTGAATGGGGAGGTAACGGTTTCTTTTTGGAAAATCTTTCGAGTTGTTCTGCAAAACAAAAATGGAAAACGGGGGTACACCAAATGAGAATTTTAATTTGATTATAGCTGGGCTAGATTAGTTACAGGGGAATTGGAAAAGTAGAGGAAGAAGAGAGATCAATAAATGGGATTTCAGCAGTCATCTTCAAGGAAGAAAGCATTCCCAGGTTTTTAATATTCCTCCAATGTATTTTAATACTTTCCTAGTTACACAAATATTAGGATGAATTCATTGTGAATATATATAGGGAATGGTTGAATGTAAATAGCTATAATTTGCATAGAATTGAGTTTGTTTAGTCATATCTAATTCTGTATGCACAACCTAACATTTCATCTTCTTTGGAAAAATTATTCCTCAATTCAAAATAAATCAGACCTAAGTATAATTAATATATATATATATATATATTCTTATATAGATATACATATATATTTGCATACATTTGAAAAATATATATACATATATATATATATATATATAAGAATCTACATATATTTATAACATTATTGATTAAACTATTGTTGATTTCCATGTTTATTTTTCTTCTGGAAAATCCGCACTATGTGAGTGCACGACCCAACTAAGTAACCGCGCATTGTAGCACCCGACCTACTAGGTGATAGGGAGACCGACCCCACAGTCCGCACCTCCCCCATAAGGGGTGTGCTGCTCTGTGGGAGTGGTGGCCTATGGGGAAGCACCTCCCATAGGAAGCGGACACCAAGGAGGGGCCGTGGCTGTGTGGTTGGCCTCCCACGAGCCTTTAGGGCTTGGCTGTGTGGGAAGTCTATGGATCTTTCCGCATGAGATAGGGTTTAAAATTAAAATGATTTTAGCAGGTTTCCTTTGCAATATATATATTTTATATCTATATATATATACATGAATGTGTACATTAATTTATTTAAATACCATTTTCAGTAAGTCATTTACGTGAAAATAATTCTGGGAGGTAATTCTGTAGGTTCTAGTTAAGGCTGTAACAATGTGGATAGGGGTATTTTTTTGTGAAAGCACTCATATTTACATTTGTTTTATAAATACATATATCTATATATATGTATGGGAGTAAATTCCAATATCTTATTGCTGTAGTTGAGAACATATGAATTGCTAGAAATTAACACATTTTACCCACCAAGTAATTAGTTACATGTAATATGATAATATTTAAACATTAAAGGGGATATGAAAAGATAAAAATACTTACCCGTATTCCAAAATTACTTTCATAGGTGTGACATGAATCCTTGTTAAATTTAAGAGTAAATAAATGATTGCCTCAGTAACCAAGGAAATTCTATTACTCTCTTGGAAGTAAATGAATCAAACTATTAAACTGTCTCTCATTGGTGCTAATCTGCAATTTATTAACTTTCACTTTGAGGAATTGTGTTATGAGAGTCTTCTAGAAAAATAAAGCAAGAGTATTTTTTGCAACTTGAATGAACTAGAATAAACTACTCAATTTTATGGATATAGCTCTTTATTTTTGTCAATTACAAGTTATATAGAGTAAAAGATATTGCAATGTTTGAAAAGCAATTCTGTAATGGAGGAATATAGATGAAACCTTATCTGTAAACATGAATGTATTCACCTAGTGCATGGAATTGAAACAAGAATGTGTCAACTCTTAAACCTAAAATCTGATTTGAAATCTCTTCCTCATGAAATGTGTCATAAATTATTTTTGCATATGCACAATTAGTGTAATTGAAAAATGCTTTAATTCTATGAGAATTTCTCTAGAGATAGTTGGATGTTTATTCTATGTATGGAAACTTCCGGGGTAGGATGCTGAATGTGGAACCATAGAGATAGTAGTTTATCCTTTTCAATAAACTACATTATATACTTAATGCTTGGCCAAGCACTGTACCATTGAAATAGATGGATTGAAAGCCTAGGTTTATGTATTTTGTCTCTGCCACATCCTGTTTGTAAGAAATATGTTTTACTAGTTAGGAATGCATATAGGAAAATAGGCATGCATCAAGAGTAACCTCTTGCTTTATTGTTCCAGGTTGCTAGTTTCCTCATGCAGGGTCGGGGATTTCTTTGAGATAGGAAGAAACCTGGGGAAGTCATGTGCTTCGTGGTTGGGTGGAAAAGGCACCTTAACCCCACTCTTGGCCTCAACACGAGAAGACCGATGAAGTCAAGGCGAATGAGGTTCAAAGATTCTATTTATTGGAAGAGATTCTATCTTTTACATTGTATGGCTTGTAAGCCAATTTGTAAATTATAATGGCATCATGTAACTATTGGTGATTATCCATCTTTGTATCTATGAAATAGTAGATAAGTAACACCCAAAAAAGGCGTATGCAACTCAATTTTGAGACTTAAATGAATTAACATCACTCATGGAATTATATAGATGTTCACTTAATATTTGTTATTGTTGTTTTACTCTTGAATGAGTTCATTCAATATGGTTTAAAGATTATTTTATTTGTGTTGAATTGTCGAGCTTTACAGTAGCATACGCATATTGTGGCGCAGAGCATCTTAGCTCACCAATCCCAAGGAAATGTACCCACTACTTTCCCTTATGATGGATCAAGATACTTGATCCATAAGTGTTAACCTAATCCCCACAGATTTGAGCACAACAACATAGGTATGTTAGTTATGCCTAGATGTCCGTAGAGGTGTGGATCTAGCATGGTTGAGTTAACCTCGTCTGTATGAGAGGTGAAGCTCGGTAGCCCCATAGTGATATTGTCGTATTGCATTGTATATTTAGTGTATCTGCACATGCTCTGACATGATGTGATAGATACGATGGCATACCACACTGATGTTTCAACATAGTGTTGGTGATGATTCTTTGATATACTGTATTTGCACGTATTTCGATATGATGCAGTACGATACCACACCTCACTCATATTCTGACATAGTGATGGTGATGATGTCATGTTACACAATGCCACATGGCTAGACATGTGAAGGCACATTATGAGATTGTCTTTGTTAGCCTACTTGTGCGATGAGCGTTATGGGGTCTCAAACACTTGTAGAGGGATCCTCATGGTTGCCTTGACCATGTTGGTCAAGTAGCATATGAGTAGATCCTAGCCATGTATACCTCTGGCTTCAGCAAGTTCCTGTGTGTGGAGTGTGTTTTGTGCATACCTATTCCCATGGACCCTTCGACACACTGCCACATGGCATGCGACCAGTACGTGCCTTTTTCGGTGAGCGTGTGACCAGGTAGAGTGACGATGTTTCGAAAGTCATGGATACACTCTGGGTCATGTGGATGGCGTGCTCATTCCACACCATATCAGGCTATTATCATTCTAGCCAAACATTGTTTCCTCCTTCCTTGTTGGTGGCTAGAATCTAGTCACATAGTGTTGTATAGTGCAATTTTAAAGATTGTGAATTTTATTTTTCGATTACTGATGATTTTTCAGTTGATTGTGTGGGCTGACACTTTATTTATACTTGATTGTGAAGGTTTAGCCACAAATTGTGATCTTATTTTCTTATAACCCTAGCGGTTATATAATTGATTCAATGTTGAAATTATGCGCATTTATTGCCTTATTGTTGGAATTAAACTTTAATTTTCTCTTCTTTTTGAACTTGGTGGCTAAACTCATTATCTTTGTTTTCTTCAATGTTGGCTATGTGTCATATTGTTATTCCTCTCCAAGGATGTATGAGACGATCTTGGTGAGAGTATACGAGGAAGTAGATACAAGAAACGTAGAGGATGGGGGTATGTGAGGCTGTTATTCAGCTAGAACCCACTACTCGCCTATGTGTGATGACTATCTCTTGGAGGCTAATCACCTTATACAATAAGAGATAGGTTATTGTGGTCTTGTTTGGATGGTTTCACTTTATGTATGACCTAACACCATCAAGCCACTGATTTGATGTTGATTTAGTTGAGATAGTTATTTCCTCTTGGTTCGTGGATTCTTCTATCATGGATTGGTATGCTGATTTTCGGTGTCCAGATGGACCCTTGTTGGCCTTATGTTGTGATTTTCGATGCTTTTTATCAGTGTGTATATGTTTATGTATATGGGTATGATGTTTTATTTCTGAGTTTCTGTAAGATAGTTTCACCTTTTGGTTGTGACTCCTCTCTTGGATGGTGTGTATAGGATCCCTAGGAGAAATATTTATGTGTTAGCAGGACTTATGTTGGACATTTTGAGGGCACATTCTCCGCCCACCTATCATTCTTATGGAGGTTTGGGGTTTGAGAATATAATGATTGGCATTCCATCCAATAGTGAATACCCATTAATATTCGGGTTCCAAGGTGAACACCTTATGCATAGGAGGATTCAGAGTTGGATATGAGCACAACTCCATCGTTCCAGCCAGTCAGTTCAGAGTACACGTATTGCAACATGTCGAAGTATAGGATGTTACAATTGTGGCTAGAAGGGCCACTTGGTGAGATAGTGTTCTCAAAGGAACACACCTAGAACCAGTTGAAGATCGGAAGTTATAGAGCTAACATGTAATGATGAAGAGAGGACTCATGGAATGAGTGCAGTAGTTTATCATCAACGAATAGAGCATCAGGTTACAGATGTGGAAATTGTTGGAAGTGGATAGGTAGTTGATTCTAGAGCTCATAAAAATTTTGTGGTACAGGAGGCTGTGGAGGTGCCTTCAGTGTTGTTTCCTCTACTTTGATTCTTGTTATGCTAGGTTATGTGATTGTTGGATTAATAGTTTATTTGGCTTAGAGCACTATGATTCTGGTTGATGATTGTTTTTATGTTGTGGTATGAAGTGGTTCAAAATTGGAACCCTTGATTATGAGTGACTTTATGAAGTTTGGCCTAGGGGTATTAGTAGGCTTTCAAGAGTAAGCCTTACCCTAGGGGGGGAGGATGTAGTGACCCTCTTGGTGACGTATTAATTATAGTTGTTTTGACATGTTGAAAATCATTAAATGTTTTTGAGACTACGTTACTCTAATGTATTATGTTTTGGATTACTTGTTTAGATTGTGAAACTCAGTTGATGATACACTTTATGCTATGATGCTCTGTCTAATTTTGCAAGATGACATAATTATGATGACATATGAGGTTCTATAATTTTATGATGATACTATGAAGTGGATGATTTTAGATACTATTTCTTATGTCAATTCGGTGAAGAAGACAGTTAATCAGTACTCATCCGTGAGTGCCTTGCTACGATGTGATTCTTCTTCATGATGTATTCCATATTATCTTTGTTGTTTCAGTTGACCATGTTGTATGATGCAATTTTTAGGTACATGCATTGATTCCACCTGCTTTTTAGGTCTGAGCATGCCATGGCCCAATGGAATCGTTGAAGGGAGATAGTCTTGTCCTCTGTCATTAACAGTCATTTTGAAAAGAACAAGTATCAGTTGTCACCCTTATGTTCTGTTGTTCATTTGTCGGGTATTCGTTGTTGTCGTGTCAGGTTCAACCATGATTTCATAATGTTGAATTAGATTATTTAATGATTTAAGATAATGGTGATATTGATTAATGAATAATTGAAATATTTAAATTTAAAAGGTTATTTTTAGATTGAAGAGGAATTAAAAGTGAAATATTGAAATGTATTGTTTGCAAAAATTTAATTATTTGTAATTGATTTAATTGTGAAATTTTGATATTTTCAAAAACTAAAACAATGAGTTGTGATTTAAGGTTGCGAAATATCTTGTTTTTAACATGATGTCTGAAAAGTTGAAACTGGTTGACTAAAATTGCATGCAATCTGAAAGTTGTAAGTGGAAATTGTATTTATGATGACAATTGGATTTTCGAAAGAGGAGGATGGTGATTCATGAGAAAAGATGATCCCTATTTATATTTTGGGGGTTTTCTATTTGGAAGGCTGAAAATCAATTTCTGGAGGTTGTGTTTGGATTGTGAAAGTTTTGGGGATTGAACATCTAGGTTTTCGCCTCGCCGTTGTTCAAATCCGGAAGGCATTTCAGGTTTTCTTCCTTCGAATTTTAAGATCGTTCTAATGGATTCTTGTCAAAAATATTGCTGTTAATTTCATTTGAGATTCATGCCAAAGTTTATTTTAATCCTGCACACAACAGAAAACGAAACTTGTTGATCATATTTATTTAATAAAAAAATTATTATTGTCAAACTAATTATTTCTAACCTGCTATCGGCATGCAACTGCCAAAAAACATGTTTCATGTCATTATCCTCTAAAGATTAAGTTCACCTTTATGCTGGGTCAGTCATCTTTTGTTCTTGAAAACAAGTAATCTAAAGAGATGAAATCATAATCTGAACATGCCTTGCTATATCTTTATTTTTCGTATTTTTTCTTATAGTTCTGGAGGTCACTATGTTTGAAGTAGATTTATTTCAATTTGAAGACCATCCCCTGCCTATGTTTTCCTTTGTTGAGATATAGTTTATTTCTCTCTGAATGCATTCACAGTTCCTCTATCAGCTTTTCCTTTTGGAAAAAAATCATCTTATATTCTTCTAGAAAAGATATCGATTACATGGAAGGCCTTGTCGAATAAAAGTTGAAATGGTAAGCATCTCAAACTTTACCCTCAGAGGCAAAGAATCAAGTCTGCAATTTTTCTGTTAAAAGTTCAATATAAGCTTTGCATTCATGTGATCATGCTGGATAGACATGATCACAAATTTTCCATAGTTGATCATGCTTTTTGTGTCGGTGCATGCATGCAAACAGTTTGCATGTTCACCTAACCTCGACTTAACTCGTGAAAAGGCTATTGGCAGCGCCACAAGCTAATAGAATTTTGATTGATTGTAGGTATGTGTTTTATTAAGGTGTCTTTGCTTAGTACTTATGCTCGTGGGCAATTTGCATGCAGTTCTCATTCTCATGTTATTAGAATTCAAGCTAGATTTCTCCATAGTGTACTTAGAGGATGAGGCTCTATCTTCATTCAAGATAAGGATGTAACCTTTCTAATTTCTTGTCATTTTATTTTACTAGTAATTATGGTATTCTTAATAGAAGAAAAAAAAACCCATAGTCTATATAAGATAATTGAGCTCATTGCATAGTACTAAATATTTAGGAAGACCCGCAGTTCTTTATTAAGAAAATGCTCTTGGTTTTATGTGAAATATTTTTTCTTTAAACTTTCCTTTGTCTCTTTTGTATAGATCTCCAAATACATAGACCTCTGAATACATGAGGATAGGTAGTATTAGTCATTAGTACAAGGATTGCTTGTCATTAATTAATTCTTGATCATGCGTAAATGATGATATCGATGTATTGGTAATTAAGCAATTAATGGTAAATCTTTCTTATTTTATTAGTAATGGCATTTAAATTAGAAACATATATATAGAATCGTCTTCCAGAGGCGTTAAATAGTAGATTATATTGGTTTCCCTCTGTGTTGTATGTAATGCATGCGAATTGCTTCTGCTCTTTTTGTAAGTCGACATGCATGCTTTTGTTGTTTCATTTAGAATTTGGTTGTAATCTTCCTGTTCAAACCATCCTGCATGCTAATGTTCGCTTATTGCTTTTAAATGTCCCTATTGATCTCTTATTAATTTATGTCATGGTAGATTGCGAAGGCTTACGATGTTTTTATATTCATTGTACCATTTGCATGTACTGTGTACCGCATTTACCTTTAGCTAAGTGGACTTGTATTCTTGTTTACATATAGATCGCATGCGTATCCATTACTGAGATTGCTTAGGTGGTCATGAGTTTATATGTGATAGATATCCCAAAAGTTTGGAAGTTATAAACTTTGTTTGGAGTCTAACATACGCGGGTTTACTCTTGTTCTCTAAAATTATAGTATCGGATGGAACTCGAAAGTGAAAATTAGATAGTTGTATAGTATTTGAATGTTAGTAATACCATTGGTGAATTTCCTTCCTTGTATCTATATTGTATAAAACACCGAATAAGTGAAAGAAGTAGTATTAGTTAGCAATGTGAATAAATACTTTGTCATCTCTTAATTCATGGTTATTGTTAAAATCATAAGATAAGGCAGAGATAAATTAGTATATTAATTGCTTATATTATGACAAATGATATATATAGGACGTTTCCTCATATTATTAAATGCACTATGAATTATTTTTTATTCATTATTATTTCTTAAATTATGACATTTATTCTTAGGTATTTAAGTATTGTATTTTAAATCCCTTCTTTAGTTTGTGAAATGGCTTAATAAATTAAATACATATGCATCATTAAGTTTAGAACAATGAAATGGTCTTATTTAATTTTAATGAGTATAAGTGTTGGGTTAATAAGGTGTTGAGTTATTAATGTCTTCTTATTTAAGATAGTGAGTTTGAAACATTATTTATGGGAAATAAAATCTATTGTTTTCTCATTTAATGAACTTAAGTATTATGAGTTAGACTGGTACGTTTGGGGATTGAAAGCAATTTGTTGATTATGTTCAAATGATATCTCCTTATGAGGCTATTCTTACTTTAAGCATTGAAATATGTGTTTTAGCTTTCATCTTCTAAGGGTTGAAACAAGTAGTTTTGTTGATTCATGGTTAGTGTTGCGTGGATGTATTGTATTGAATCTGATGTGAAGACGTGAGCCATGAATGTTTTATGATTGTTTATTGAGGTATTTAAATGTTATTGTATGGTTAGGATGACTTTGGATCTTTGTGTAAAGAAGTTTCCTCTTGCATGCGTAAGTGCTTAATTTGTTTTGTCAGTTTGAGAATTTGTACCTAGGAGGAGTGGCTTTCGTTAGGGGCTAGAACCGAAAGTGGTTGCATGGGTAACCTCTTGGAAGTATTTGTTACAGTGATGACACTCCTATCCTTGTGCTTCTGTCGGGTCTCTTGTGTAAGGTCATCTGTGTTTATATCTTTGCTTCTGGGAGTATGTCTGTTGTCATGTGGATCTATTATCATTATGATGTCATGTTTGTCATCCTTGTGTAGTATTCTATCTCTTTGTTGTCCGTTTGACTTGAGGACCTATTCTATCTCCTAGCACGGGGGGTGGGCTTTTGATTTCCACAAGGTTGGGAGGAACGTACCATATTTTCACAATCCCATTTATTGTAAACAAATTTGTAATATAGCTATTGATGTATGGAATATGTAAATGACTATTCTGTTGATTAGAGTTATTTGGACTTGGATGTGTTGTGTTTATTGTTTACTTCAGTAGCATTGTTGTGGAACCCTAGAGCATTTATGCTAGGTTGTTATCACTTATTGATATTAAATGTTTTTAAAAAAAATTTGTTCGGTTATTTAGGGTAACGCTTCCTAGGTTCCACGATAGGGCATTACAGGTTAATCCATCTCCTAACTGTGTTTTAGGATTACAAAATTTTATCGTTTTCTTTTAAGTATTTTGCTTCTGTGTTAATATTTTTGAATCCGCCTATTATTGTGCTTTCATCGATTCAAGATGAACATTGAGGTAAGAGTTTCCACTTTTTGGTATTGTTGTTTTATCTAAATAGAATTTAAGGAAATAGTTTTCTGCATGAAGTCGAATCTTTCCTTGCTTATCATATTATTCATTGAATGATTTGATTGCATATCAACATTTCTAGTTTATGTCATTTGATGCTTTGATTTGTAATTTAACTGATGTTTCATCGACACTTGAATTGCATGCTCTCTAGCACATAGTATTATTGTGCAGGTCTATCTTTCAGATTGTTATTTTTAGCAACACCAATACTCTCCACAAGAACATTGTCACTGTTTTTATAGATGCAAATGGTTCACATCTCTTAGAAAAATTTCTCTTGCAACAATCTTGGATATGAATTTAGATGTAGCGTGGAAATATAAACATACTCAAGGTTATTTACAACTCTAATGGTGGCCATGCTTAATAAACCAAATACAAATGCCAACTTTCATCATGGTGGCCAATTAATGTTTCCTTCTCTTCTCTCCTACAACGTTATGTAAAAGTATTGAATATGGAAATACCATTCTGCCTTCATTCGCCAAGCCAATACCTTCAACTTGCGCACCTTATTGGAAACTCTTTCATCTTCACATAATCATTTATTTCTTGTACACTATTATGCTCTTTTTGATAGCAATCATTTATGGTTGTCATATCAGTTCAGCTTCTTGACTTTCTTTTTATGCTATTAACATCAACTCCTCATTTGTTAAACCTTTAATGTTGGTAACCATTACATGTATAAAGAACAAAATGCCACTACCTTGTGATAATCAAGTTCAGAAAAATAAATATGCGCTCAAGTAGGGACTCACAACGTGAACCTTTCTTGATAGCCCATTAGGGAAATGGAGTAGAAATTATAGGAATTCTAGTAATAAGTGTTTGATGTCTTGTATTATAGTCCTTCGTGACCTTCTCTATGGATTCCTTTAACTAATAGAAGATTGGAGTATTTATTATATATAATAGATTGCTCGCAAATGTTATCTTTGATTTTGTATTAAGTGGGAAACATTATGAAATATGTGTTTGTTTAATCATTGAATCAAATTTGTATATAACTTGTCTAGTATTTGTGTATATATCTATTATTGAATTTATATTTTAATCTTCCTTTATTATTGTATTGTGTAATATATATATATATATTCGCTTGAAAATATGAATTGGTATGTAAGTGTACACATATATGTAATATGGATATTGGAAAAGATTATTTCTATAGTTATAATCAATAGATCAAGTAGATTAGTAAATGGAGAAATTATATATAGGGAAAATTGGAATTTTACTTATAATGTTGACTCCTTTACAATTACTTAAATAGTTGAATTTATCTATGAGCTATTGTGTGAATGGATTAATACGTGAAGTTAGTAGCGAGTTATGGATAATGTGAAATTAATGTTCCATGGATGTATTGTTTATTGATTTTATTATTGATTAAAGTGTTGGTTGATATTGAGTTGTTTTTGGTTATTATGTTATGGAGGGAGATTTTTGTGCCAAATGGTTATTGAGAGACTTCTAGAGGCTTGGGGAAAATAGCTTGAGATTTGGTTTCATGTTTTTGGTCATTTTGAAAGTGGATGGACCTTATAATTGAATTGTGTTCATGAAGGTTTTAGCCATGCACTACTTGGTCATCATTATGGTTGATTTTTGGGTATGAGAGGATTCAAGCCTCGCTTTATGTGTATGTGCATGTGGTTTGTGATTATGTGCAAATGGCTTTACTCGGTTGGATGTGTTTGGGTCTTCTAGTTGTTAGGAGGGGTAGTGGCTCTCAATGGGGGTCGACGCACAAAGTGGTGCCAGGGTAACCCATCAAAGAATTTCTTTAATCGGTGATAATCTAAAATAAATTAGGGAGTTGGGTAGTTCACATTAATGAAGATAATGGTAATGCCTCACTCATGGCTCAAGTGATCGTTTAGGCTTGAGATGAGTGAGAAGGCCTGGAATGGAAAGATCAACTTCCTTGTCCTCTTGAAAGGTATGTCAATCCTGCATGAGTTTTTATGGGGGCCAGTGTTTGGTAGAGGCTGCCAAGGTAACTCAGGATGGGGGCTGCTAGCCTAGGAAGATTCATTAGGGTAACCCATAGCAAGATTTGTGATGAAACTCATCCCTTTAGAAATCTAACATAACCTTGTCTTGTGTTCCCCTTTGTTGTTTGCATACCTTTGGAAGTGGAGTCTCTGTCATGTGAAGTTTTGTGGTAATTTGTATGTTGGGGTCATGTTTTCCCTTTTGTGTCGTGCTACTGTCTTGTTGACTGCTTTGGTGGTAGGACCTTATTGAATCTCCTAGCACGAGGGGTGGACCTTAGGGTTCCACATGGTCAAGTGGAAAGTGCTATGTACTCCATTGGGTTCCTAGTTGATGTTTGTGAGCATGGATGTAGTACCTTATGCAGAGATTCTAGATCTTGTACCAGATTTGTGATAACATTGATGCTATGTAATATAATCATTTTAGTTGTATCTTATCATGTATCTAATGTATTCTTCCTGTTGTTATAAGGGAAGCTTTGTTGCTACCTTGTGATAATGTATTGATGTACCCATATGTACTTGAGAAATTGATTATGTACTCATTTGTTCATATTATATGCTCTTTAATGGTGTTGTATCTGCGGAAATATATACACTTAATTTATTTAATGCAATGGATTTAATTGAAATCTTGTTGTTAGTTATTTTTATGATGTATGTTTAGATTGGATAATTGATGTATTCATAATGCAGTCATGATACCCTAAAGGACATAGTTAGTGCATATGTCCTTGTAGTTTATATTTTATTCAATTGATAGTATGATCTATATGTTGATTCACCTTAAAACAATTGTGTCATAATTGTTAGTTTGATGTGTTGTCCTTTGGGGTTTCATGGCGGGGTGTTACATTGTGCATGTCTTCATCCACGTGCAATATGCATGTGTTGAAGAAATCACTGTCAAAATGTTTGGAAGATAAGTTGCATTCAACCATGCATTAGAGAGGCTTCTTTTCACCAAATAATTTTTAGTATTAAGCCATGTTGCATACACTGGTAATTTGTCAAGTATAGTGATACATAGTTTAATACTTAAATGCTCTTCTAAAAAAGAAGTCTCTTCAATGCTATAACTTCCAATGTCACTACAAATTTGTATCCACTAATATGTAAACGTTGTTCATGCCAACACTATGCATATTGCTGTATAATCTGTTTGATATCTAATGGCTTCATTTATTGGTTTATTAAATGGATATATTTATGGGCCTGCTTAGCAATACGATGTCCATGTTCGTACTATGATGTAATCGCTTCTTAATCTAAGTCTGCCTAATTATATTGAAACTTATTTAAGTCAATTGTATATCCACGTAACACCAATAGCTAATCAAACACGTTCACCTGTTGGAGATAAACATAATGACTTGTTCAAGTCTTCATCCATGTGCAATATGCACATGTTGAAGAAATCACTGTCAATATGTCTAGAAGAAAAGTTGCATTGTTAGTGGTGGCTTCCTTGCCTAATTGGAAATTATCATACATAGTGTAACACCCTGCCACACAACCCTAGAGGAAGTTGCAAACAATTACTTAAACAGGCTAATTTTTTTTTTGCTTAAGTACAATTAACATGCAAGTACACAACTAATGCCAACAACCTCTAAGGTTACGAGACAGAGGTTATATAGAACCTCAACAAAAAACATGAACTTAATCCATGTCAATTAATTAATTATTAATTAAAGCACATGCATTCCAAATAAGATAATTACACCAAGCATAAAGATAACTTTCCATTGCATTAATCCATTCATTACAATAAGATTACAACACTCATTCCCTGAATGAGGTAGGTCCAATAACATAATGAGATTACAATTACAACTTCCACCTCGATAACAACTAAGAGGTAAAAATAATATGAGATCAACTGAAATGAAATACAACAAGAACTGATATTGAAACCCACAATCTCTCCAATTGGAAGTCTCGTCCACATAAACATGAAGATAAAACCCAATGGATTTAGGTGCACGCCACCCAACCAAGTGGAACCCAAAGGCCCACTCCCTGTGCTAGGAGATAGTAACCAAGTATCCTAGTCAAGATAATCTACCTCTAGACACAGGCTAACATAGCTGAACCAAACTGAAACAACCAATCACATGAACCTCACAAGTAACACAAGTACAACACACAAACAACTCAATATGGTTACATTGCTTCCGAAAATAAAGCGGAACAAGTATGTTATGAGAACCATACCACATAATCAAACATCAACCATGGTCACATCAGGTATGTTACGGAAACCATACCCACAATAAACAAGTACCAACTAAGGTCACACAAAGTGCCATCTCACAACACATCATGAGTTACCCACTGTGGATCGTCAGGATGGTGGCCGCAATCCGATCCTTGGCCCTCACACATACTAATTCAAAATCAAAGGTTAACTGTTGTTCTAGACAGAGTGTCATCGCACGGCTTGTCATGAGTTACCCACACTGATCGTCAGGATGGTGGCCTCAAACCGATCATTCGACCTCATACTTACTAATGCGGAATCAAATACCTTTCATACAAACAAGATAGATGACCTTGCCATCCCATGGCCTTCTCACTCATCCCAAGTCTAACTGAGCACTTGGATCTATGAGTGAGGGATAATTATCTTTTTAGTGTGAAGTACTACCCAAACTCTAAGTATATTGATTTAGTTATCACTTAATTACACCACTTCCAAAGGTTACCCAATCTTACCTCTTCAGGGCTCTGGTGCCAAATGGAAGCAACTCTTCTACTTGACAACACACATATAACATCCAAACATCAAGGGTACAAAGTGCAACAAACAAGATATTACAACCACTCCTTTCTTAGGAGGCAACCTAAGTTCAAACCCTCTCCAAACACTGGAGGTAACAAGGTAATGAAGTCGCTCCTGACAAGGAGACACAACTCATGTAATCCACTCCTAAACCAAGGAGGTACAAAATATCCCCGTTCAAAGAAACCGGGTAACTAATTGATAACTTCCCATGCACTACCCAAGGGATACAAACCAGGTTGACTACATGACATGACAATAATACATTAAAGGACCCCCATCTGGAAGAGTTACAAATAAAAGACACTTAACCCATTTTTCAAACAAGGATACGAAGGGGAAAAGAATTCACTGAAGCCCCATGAAATGAACTACCTTTGGATATTCTAAATCTATTTCAGACGCTAACATTCAAAAATATACTGCATTGAATAAACCGATACAAAATACGTCTTTTCAAGACATGGGAGAAAGTTAATACTTAATACTTAATCCCTTACTTGCATTTAAATAATAATAAAATGACCAATTGATTCTACTAATCAAAATACCATAATATGAAGTAATTACCGTTTCCTCATTTCAAAATAACCATACGAAAATAATTAACTTGACTTGAAGACATTATTTTAATACAAAACTATTCTCCTTTAAAATAAGGTGTTAAAATAAAACAATGATATAATCCAAGTTAATTATATTCCATTTCTTCAATTAAATTTAACACATACCATCACTTAATTTAAACACTATAATATATATATACATTTCAACTGTATATATATAATATAAAAAAAACTCATCTAAATATATACATACATACATAACCATGTATATATATCATATAAAAATATGAAATTAAGAAAATTAAAATAATTAATATATATATTAATATTTTATTATTATATAAATATAATATTAAATATTAATATATATTAATATTTAAATATTATAGAAATATAATAATAAATATTAAAATATATTAATTTTTTTATTTTTTTAATAAAAAAAGGCTCATCCAAAAAATACCGGCCGCATTTGCTAGGGAACAGCGCTCGATTAAGGGGGAAGAGGGTTGACTGTGGTTAACCACAACCGTCCCTCAGGCGGGCTATGTTAACCACAGTCGACCCACACTGTGGGTGCGACTGTGTTTAACACAGCTGACCTCGGTTGGGCGGCGGTGGTAGTGGAAGGGTGTGGGGAGTGGGGAGAGGCGCTAGGTGCAACCCCCTCCACCCGCCTCCCATGGGGCCGCGATGGGGGTTGAGCCCCTAGTGGCCTCCCCAAAATTTTTTAACCCTAACAAAAAAATCTGCGACCTGCATTTTTTTTAAAACATGATTTTATTAAAATGAAATCTGCCCATTTTAATTTCGGTTTTCTTCCAATAATACATTTTTAAACCAACACAAATATATATATGCATATATATATATATATATATATATATATACTTTTTATTGTGTATATATATATGCCTTTTTTGGTTTAAAAGACAAAATAAATTGAAAAAACCAGAATAATATAATTAAAAAAATAATCATTTACATTCCAAAAAGATCATTTTATTGGAAGCAAATTTAAATTTTAAGAGGATCATCTTGCAAATTTGAAGAACAAAATTCCAACCTTTGCTTCAATTGAATTCAAACAACAAAATGTAAAACTCTTTCCACAAGATTTTAACCACTAATATTTAAATTTTCAAAGATCCCAAAACCAAACAGTTAGAAGGCATGAACCTATTTTTTTTTTTAGACTAATAGCAGATCCTGATGGTGACTTGATTCCCTCTTCAGATCCATAGGTTCTCCAAGCTTTTCCCAAATACCCACCAAATTGAAGAATTTTTTCTCTATCTAATTCAATCTTTTTCAAAACTCTATGAACATCCCAAAAATTGTGAAGCAAAATTCAACCATAAGGATTCAACCCTAAAAAATTCTACAACCACCCTCATAAATTTTAGAAAACAGAAATTGCCAAAATATCTCATTTTTTCAATTTTGAATTCAAATTTTCAAATTTGACTTCCTAAAACATTTTCTTTTAATTTTTTTGAATTTTCAAATTCCAAATTGACTTTTTAATCTTTTTCTTTATTTTTCAATTTCAACAAATTTAACAATAACTTCAACATAATAAATTAACTTCTTCAACCAATTAAATTTAATTAATTAATAAATAGATTTAATCAATGATTAAATTATTTATTAATTAAATTAAATTAATCATAAAATAAATTACATTTCAACATAATTCCAGAACACATTAATCCACAACTTAAATACATTAAGCCATACAAATCACCCCATTTAACTTGCATTTTAATAAAATCAAGGCCAAAATGAACAAAGTTAAAACAATCATAACCCGACAACACCAGACGACACACAAGACTAGGGTGACGACTTGGCACAAAATCCTAGCTACTATCTCCCAATCGAATACCGTTGGGCATTGAACACACTCTAACCTGTGAAACTAGGCAGAGTCAATGTCCTGTACCTATCAACCTGTAAATCAAGTAAACAACAACATATAATATGAACAACATAAAATACACACTGTGAAGAGGAAATCTCGGAATCGCAGGGCGCTCGCAAGCGAGTGATGTGGTACCATCCTCTTCACCAATACAGTAGTACTACTGACAAATCTAACATATTAATATAATCCAAATCCTAACATCATTAATTCGAATATCCCTTTATGTTAATCCAAAACATGGCATAAGATAACATCATATTAAAATACCATCACATCAAAAGATTACATTAACGTCGCTTTACAAATAGCGATCAAATAACAATCGGGTACCAAAGTCAAGGTGCCAACAGGAAGTACAACATAACAGAGCATAACACTGTTCGATCAAAAGGACAAAACGAAGGGTATTACACATAGTTACATAGATTTTATTTACTATTAGGGTTGATAGGTTACGTAATACTAGAAGCAATAGTTTTTTTGTAGAAGGAAGACAACAGATGTAGCTAGTAATGTAAAAGATCACTTCAAACAAATAGGATTTTGACATTGTGATTCTAGCTACCTTTATGAATACCAATTTCCCAACATTTCAAGAGACAACAACAAAATTCTCATAATCATAACTACCTAAACAAGAACACCTGTCAAGAAATTGACGAAAGCCAAACAAGATTAAAATCACATTTGGAAGAATTATTACTACAATTGGCGCATACCATATAAATTGCATTAGGAAAGATCTAAATAGTACACACACATAACACAAAATAAATAACAAACTTATTCAAATCATGAAGCAAAAACTAAAAATTAACATGGGGTGTGACCTACCACCGCATTGGTGTGTCTCAACAACCTGCAATGTCTTGTTACTCAGCCTACAACATTGCATTACCATATCCATAGTCTTGTAAATAGCACAAGAAGACTACATGAGTGAAAATGGAAAAAGACATTGCATTGTCTATTGTGGATTCAATTTCAATTTGTATATCTCACACGATCCAAGGAACATTTAAAAATGAATATATAAGACAAAATAGTTAAAACATCACTTGATCTTGGCTCAGGTTTCCAATGCCTAGACGTTCCAAATTTAAACAAAATATTTCTCTTGCAAGTGGAATAGGACACAAATATATAAAGTAGGCATAAAAAACAAACTGGACTTACAAATTTACACCATAGCATACCTCGTCACATTTTTATTAGCATAGATACTTGCAAGACCAATGATCCCTGAAAAGCACAAAATATTTACAAAATGCAGAAACCACGAGGAAAATTACATCCGCCAATCACAAAATCACAAAAACAAGAAAATAAATTTGCCTTTTCTAAATACACCCTCAAACATAAGCTATACTTTAGCTTTATTTTTTGGTGCCATCCCCAAAGCACAATTTTGATATGAAAGATCGAAGGAATACACATACATATATATATGGCCTTTTTTGTTTCACCATCTATAAATAGAAACTGTACTAGAGTCTATCCAGAATAGAGGGGAAAACATATCCTACTAAATGCAAACTACACAACACACACATATATATAGGAACACATATATACTCATATATATATATATATATAGAAATAGATACATACATACATTTATACATATATATGCACAAACATATATTTCTACATACACACACACGTATATATACATAAATATAAATATATATTTATATATATGTGTACATTCTTATATATATACTTGCATATATCTATCTTTTTGTGCAAATATGTACATATACACATACATATAAAAAATACATTTGTGTATATATGCATATATATATGTATATATGTATATAGGTAAGATCCTTTCTCCTTGACATGCATGAAACTAAAAACCATAATCCATTAATGGGAACTTTACTTCAATCTATTTGCCATAATTCAGAACTTGCCAATTTAAATTGAGAATGCAATCATATGCACACATTACGTGACCCAGTACTAGAAACACCACATCCAAAATTGCACCAATGGCACATGCATAGCAAGAGAATATTACAATAAAATGGAATTTTACACTCCATTTATGTGAACTATAAATTACAACTGCATAGTATGAATAGAGAGCAAACAACACACCATATGTCAATGACTAGGCATTTTCAGGTGAAAAACATAAGTGTCATTTTAACAGTTCCAAATAGACACCATTGGAAGATGTCTTATCTTTACAAAATATTCATGACATGCATCATTTGAAATGTCAATCACATATCAGTTATATCATGTACAGATAGACATCTTCCAATATCTATCAATCTTTCATGTAGGGACAATTCAGTTGAGCTGAAGTAATACACAATGCAAAATATTTTCAATTTGCATAGGTTAAACAAGTTGCACACTAGAAATGTCATGACTTTCGTTAAAACCTTAAGAACCTTAGCCATGGTATATACAAAGCTCACACATACAATCGAAAATTTCAAACACATTCTTTCTTGACATATTTTATGATGAACATCAAGTCCACATTTGCTATGAGAGATAGAATAAATTACAAATGCAACCTTTTTTGATAGATTGATTGATGACGGTGAAATCTATGCCTCTTGATAGAATTCAATCATGACCACCAGAAAAATCTACATTAATGAATTAGGGTGTTAAGTATTTAACTCAACAACAAATAGTAACCATAGAAGCAATCAATGATAGTGAAGAATAGACATTAACACACAAAATGCAGGCACACGTGTACATACATATATATATATACATATATATACATATATATACATATACATATATATACATATACATATATATACATATACATATATATATATGCGCATATATCAAGACATACATATATGCAACAACATATGCATTGACACATACATATACATGCATACATTTAACTATGCACATATATGTATACATATATACATATATATATGCATACACACATATATACATATAAACATCTACACAGGAGAATTGCAAATATATATGTATATATACATCCATATATACATATGTATTTACATACACATCTATAACTATATGTGTGTAGAGTTATATATGTGCATATACACATACATATATACACATATATATATGTATGTACACATAGCTTTATATATACATATCCACATATGCATGTATATGTATGTGTCATTTTGTAGTTTTTCACATGCTTGTACTTTATAGGTTAATATCTACCATTTCTTGTTGTTTGCATTTTGTACACATAGACATCACATTGTAAATGCATTTGAATCTATTAAATAGAAATCAAAATTAGGTTGAAGCAATTGGAATATATCTGGGTATAAAATCATTAAACTTGACACCATTTCAGCCCTAGGTCTTGACAACATTATGCATTTATAGCAACTACAATTGCATCTATTCAAAATAAACAAAATAATAGATCCCAGTCAATGAAAAATGTATAACACACACATATACACATATATACATACATATATATATATATATATATGTATACATAGAAATATATATACACATATATATATACATACATATATATATATATGTATGTATGTATACATAGAAATATATGTATACACATATATACATATATCTATAGGGTATGTGTAGGATCATCATGGAAAAAACAAGCCCTTAAGTGACGATGAAAATTCAAAAAAATCAGAGTTAGGCAACTTGACATAGAAATTTGAATAAGTTATTTATATTATTTCAAAAATATGTAAGAATAGAATTTGTAGCATATTAAATGTAATTTCTAAACTACTAAGTTTATTTTTTTTTTAAAATCTATTTGGTGAAAATTTGAAATTTCAATGCAGTAGTACCTAAATTTCTGGGAAAAAATAAATAGGTATTTGTCTGACCACCCTAATCACAATAAAATGATAATATTTTTTTATAAAATTTTAGATATAAGTAGAGGACTCATGTCCCGATGTGATGCATATTTTTCTGTAATTTTTTTTCAGGTAAATAATTAATTATAAATTTTTTATTACAAATTTAAAAAAATATAAAAACTCGTATGTTTGACCACCTTAACTTGGTCAAAATTTCATGAAATTCATTTTTTTTTAATCCTATAGTATGCAAAGAATAGAATGTGACGCATATTTCAGATTAAAAAAATGTGATACCGTTTGAAAGCTATAGATGTTTTTCAATCAACCTATCAATCATGACTTTAATCGTAATTCAAATAGAAAATGAATAATAATAATTTATTAAATTCAAAGTAAAGTATAATATATATTGGTGGAAAGTTGAGAATCTCCTTTAAAAACCCTTTTCGTTTTATCAATTTAGGGTAAGAAAAAGTTGTCAGCCCTCATGGGCAAAGTCTAGAAAAGGCAAGTAAGTTGTTAAACACGTTTTTTGTGTTGACTTCTTAGGATTGACATGTCCTAGCCAAATTCTGAAGCAAACCCGAGGCTAATCCATAGGTAGTAGGGTTTGTGTCAGAAATATCAGATATCTGATTCAATTGGATATTCGATTATATCCGATATGTCATATATAATTTTAATATATGATTTTATATAATTTTTATATATTATTTTATATAAAAAATATAATATAGTTTTTAATATATAATTTAAAA
>CM021102.1:282525218-282601347 GCA_007115665.2 Sequoiadendron giganteum | reverse complement strand
TCTCTCTCTCTCCCTTTTCCCTCTCTATTTCTCTCCTTGCCTCTTCCCTCCTCATCTCTCTCTCTCTCTCTCTCTCTCTCTCTCTCTCTCTCTCTCTCTCTCTCTCCCATTCCCTCTCTCTCTATCTCTTCTCCACCCTCCACCTCCTAATTACTCTTGGGTCTATGTGTGCAAAAATTGGATATCCAATTGGTGGCACCAAATATTACCATTACAATACATTTTTAAATGTTTTTAAAATCAAATATCAGATTTGTGGGCCATAGAAAAACCTGAAGTGGTCCGTTTTGGGCATCACATTAGACCCTACATTCTGTTTGCACACTTTGTAGGTGACAAAAACATGATTTCAGATAGGAAGAGACAAAGATCAACTTTTTGGAGCATCTTCTATTCAAATTTGTTATAAGAAATCATTCTTTTAGCATCTTTTTGGAGGTATAATGGGGAGTAGCAGTCGTCGGAAGCAAAAATGTAAGAGAAAGCTTACAAGAGAACAAATTGAAGAATATAGACAAAGAGATAGAGAAAGTCATAGGAAGAGAAGAGAAGGTATGTCAAATATTGGTGAACCTGAGCCCTTTGTTCTTTCAAGTGAAGAGGGAATTGAATATGTTCAAGGTGAAAAAAATTCTTCAAAGAAATGTGGTCTCATGGTGATGGAATTCCATGAAAAGAAAATTGCTATGGATTGTCATGGCAGTCCATCACCATTAGACCATATTTCTTTGAGGCATTTTTTCAAACAATTCACTGCCTTGTCTATGCTACCAAATTTTTCGTACATGTTTACCAAATAATTTTATCAAACAATTCACTACCTTGCTGCTATGGCTAAAAGCCTAAAACAGGTGCTTCCAAACAAGCTATGGATGCTTGGGAAAATATATCAAAGCATAATAATAAGCAATAGCATAGACAAGGGAATGCACTATTCAAAAAAATGCCTCAAAGAAATGTGGTCTCAATGTGCTTGTCATGGCATTCCATCACCATGAGACCACATTTATTTGAGGCATTTATTTCAAATAGTTCCCTGCCTTGTCTATGCTATGAAATTTTTCATACATGTCTGCTAAATCATTTTATCAATCAATTCACTGCCTTGCTGCTATGGCTAAAATTCTAAAACAGTTTCTTTCGAACAAGCTATGGATGCTTGGAAAAAATATATCAAAGCATAATAGTAAGCAATATCATGATGTAGAGCAGGGAGGCCTTCAATCAACTAAACAAAAATCCAACTGATACACCAAGCCTTTGTTCCTCCAAACCCTATAAAGGGTGATTCTCCTCAAACTTCACTATTTGTCTTGTAGTTATGTAGACCCAACTTCTTCACCTTTTCTTGTAAATTTTACTGCCAACTCTCAAGCCACTCATGTTTTTAGACACCCTTTTAAGCCTTCAAAAACATATAAAAAAAACACACCAGGTCACTTTGGACCAACACCAACAAAACAGGGCTACTATGCTGTCCTAATTGACCAATTAGGCCAAAATTTCAAAGAAAATATACTCCAAAATATCTTCCCATCCCAAATAACTATAGAAAATCATTTTACAAATAAAAAAACTCCAAATCCACAATCTTTAACTTGAGAACCACTCCTTTAAGCCCACTTTTACAAAACCCTCATTTTTAGCAAGTTTAGGGTGGGTTTATTGAAAATCCTATTCCCACAACTCATAACACCTTTCCAAAGCATCAAACATGATTAAAATAACCAGTAATTTCTTAAAAGTCCCTCACAAACTACTACCCCAAAGGATTTCCACCATTTCCACTCTTAAACTACTCAATTTCACCAATAAACATCAAATTGACAACTAGGGCATCACACCAAACCACTCAACTTGCCTCCCCTACTCTAGAAGCCATGAAAATATGTTCCCTATCCCTAATTATTCCATTCCACTGAGTTACAATAGGATACAATGGGTGGAATGGCTAAAACATCATTTCAACACACAACTACTTGCATTTGACAACTTTTTCTCCAAGAGAGAATTCGCCACCACGGGAAAAGACCCTCGAGATAGAGAAAACCAAGAGAGGTTATTGTAGAGGGGCCCAATGTGATCTAATATGGTTAGATGAGAAGTTTCTAAGCATCACGGTGTCTGAATACAAGTATGCTGAAGTTTGCAACCATTTTGTGCTTTGGACTCTTAAGGGATTTTGTCGGTTGAATGTAGCTCGAAGCGATTTCATGTGTTTCGGTGCTAAAGAGGACCATTAATAGCATAAAAATACCCACTCAAATGCATCAGAATAGTCATTTTGGTCACTCAAATTGCAGAACAAAAGTTGCATAACTTTGCAACTTTCAACTACTTGCATTTGACAACTTTTTCCCCAAGAAAGAATTCACTACCATAGGAAAAGGCCTTTGAGATAGTGAAAACCAAGAGAGGTTATTTTAGAGGGCCCCAAAATGATACCATAGGGCTATATGATAAATTTATAAGTATCACAGTGTCTAAATACGAGCATGCTGAAGTTTGCAGCCATTTTGCACTTTAGACTCTTAAGGGATTTTGCCGGTTGAGTGTAGCTCGAAGTGATTCCACATGTTTCAATGTGAACGAGGACCATCCCTAATGTAAATGTACCCACCCAGACATGTAATAATAGTTCGTTTGGTCACATGAGTTGCAGAATGAAAGTTGCACCACTTTGCAACTTTCAACTACTTGCATTTGACAACTTTTTCCCCAAGCGAGAATTCGCCACCACGGGAAAAGGCCTCCGAGATAGTGAAAAATGAGAGAGGTTATTGTAGAGGGGCCCAATGCAATCCAATAGGGTTAGAAGAGAATTTTCTAAGCATCATGGTGTCCGAATACAAGCATGCTAAAGTTTGCATCCATTTTGCACTTTGGACTCTTAAGGGATTCTGTCGGTTGAATGTAGCCTGGAGAGATTCCGCGTGTTTAGGTGCATAAGAGGACCATGCATAGTGTAAATGTACCCACCTAGATGCATCCCAACTATTTACAACCACTTTTTAAACAATTTGTTAATAAAAAAATATTTTTGCACTTTCTTGCAAAAGTTGCTTGACAACATTTTAGCAACTTGACAACTTTTTACATTTTTTGACAAATGACCCCAAATCACTTCAAAATGACTCTAAATGACTCCAAATGTTCATGTATGACCTTATTACACCCAAGAAACAAATCACAGAATCACATGTACTTACTTTGGAACCATACCATCAAACTGACCTTGAACGTTGGAAAAGGGGCTCCAATTAGCCCACTTTAACAAAGGAAATCTCCTTCAATCTTGCTGCCCACTAAAAATACCATTAGAAAGTCCTCAAAAATACCTCCAAAACCACAAATTCTTCAGCCACTGAGTCAAAACTTGCTTGCTAAGTTCCTCTTTTATGAAACTCTCATTTTTCACCAAATAAGCAGGGTATTGAAAATGTAAGGAAAAACAATAGTGTGGAAACGCTTTCCTAACGCTAAAACCATAGAGGATTCATGCAAAGAACATTTTTAAAACATTAAAATACTTAAGATGAACACATGCAGGGTAACAAGAGTAACAAAAATAATCGATTTCAGAGATAACACCAGATTTACATTGGACAACCCTTTCGGGAAAAAACCCACCACACCAAGAGAAAGACACTTTGCATTACATTAAGCAAAAGATTACATACAGAGTTATTGTCCTCACTCTTTGATAGTTAGCTCAAAAAAAAATTGAGTTTTCATGCACTCACTGTTACAATGCTATTTTGGTATACAGTGAAAAATAATTGACTCTTTTTTTTCAGTATTCTACTTTTTCTAATCTCCGAGACTTCTGGTCAAGACCGACTATTACAAGTCTCCATACAACCACCAATTAGGGTGCATTAAAAATAGTTCTTCACTAAAACACCAAATCGACCTCGGATTGGATCTACCTACAATCTTGCATCAAGCCACCCACGCAATAAATTTTTTGCAGAGAAAATACTAAATTCGGGCTTTGCCAACCGCCAAACTATGATCTCATATGACTACAAAATAAAATCACTTTTCACCAATCCAGCTTCTAGTAATTAATCTTGTTTTGCAACAATGGTACAAAAACAACCAGTGAGAAATCACCACATTTCACACTGCTATTCATTCTATTGCTTGACTGAGCAGTGAATGGTCAACTATCATCGAGCTCAGAAAACCCTTCACCATCACTAACTCTTTCATCACATTCTGAGCCGGTAATGATCCGCTATCGCCAAAACACCAACCACCAGCTCTATCGGGTCCCACAAGCCATGCATCCATCGTGCAGGAGGGAATCTCCAAGATTCCTAAGAGTCCTCCCAGAATGAGCTTCTGAGGTTTCCACGTGTCCCTTGATCGCACACTCCACTTGGCTTACATGGAAGCCATTGGAGCTCCTTCGGGGAATCTCTAGCGGCATTCGCTAGATTCCCCAAGGAACTCCTGAGGTGCAGACAAGTGTCCATGGCCAGAAAAACCTTTGCATAAAGTAGCTCAGGGCCCACCTTGTCTTTGTTGTACTCACCTCTTTGAGAAGTTTCCACATGTCATGCACACAAGCAATTCCACTTGGCGAAAAGGTTATTGGCTGTACTTCCCTTTGGATGCCATGGAAAGCAGCCAACACCGTCGGATGAAGCCGATAGCCGACTGCCCTACTAATAAAGTTGAGGCCAACAAATATTCCGCCAACCGTATGCCCATCGCCCCATCGCTATGGAAACCATCAAAGTCTCACCGATTAGACTAAGTCTTAGTGACCAAAGGGTCAAGCCGACCAAAAGAGAACACCGCGTTAAAGCAATAAGGGCATAAATTCATCAAGCCTCTATTAGAGGTCCAAGCCAGTAAATTGAGGCACATTTTCCAACAAGCTCCCACTTGATGAAGACTTACTGGCTTCCTCTAGACTTCAAATTTATTGATGATCATAGGCCCCAAGGCCCATCGAACTTGCACACCATCTGAACTTGTTTGTGCTTATTGGATTTATCAATGCATCAGCAAAATTCTTTAGAGTATCCAAATTTTCTAAAGAAACCTTTCCATCCTCCACCATATCTCTCACAAAGTGATACTGCACATCGATATGCTTCATTCTGGCATGGAAAGTTGGATTTTTTGCCAAACAAATGGAACTCTGACTATCATAGAAAATAGTGATCTGCCCTGCATTAAAACCAATATCAAAACATAAGCGGTTGAGCCAAACAACTTCTTTGTGAGTCATTACTATGTATTTTTCCTCTATCGTGGAAAAAGCACCTACAGCCTGTCACTTGCTCATCCAACTGATTGCACCACCATTTAACATGAAATTATATCCATTGGTGGATCTTCTACTATCAATGTCCCTTGCCCAATCAGAGTCAACATATCCATGAATGCTGAGAGTTCTATGTGATGTAACCAAATTGTCGTGGTAACACAGAGTAGATTATGAGGTACCTCTCAGATATCTAAACACTCTCTTTACAACATCCCAATGCGTCCTTCCTAGATTTTCCATAAATCGGCTAAGTAATCCCACTACATGGGAAATGTCTGGCCTTGTACAAACCATCACATACATTAAACTATCGACAACACTTGCATAAGGCACTCTGGTCATGTCCTCCATCTCAGTAGAAGATTTTGGACAATCTTCAACAAATAGCTTCGTTCCCTGCAAGACTAGAACAACTAGCTACTTGCAATAACTCATATCAAATCTCTCGAGAATAGTGTTGATGTACTTACTCTGGCTGACCCAAAGATTTTTTCCCTTTCTATCCCTGGTTATCTCCATCCCCAGAATATACCTTGCTACATCCAGATCTTTCATTTTGAACTTTGTAGACAACTGAGATTTAAGATCAGAAATCATAGACTTACTATTTCCTATGAACAACATATCATCCACGTACAGGGTAATAATAAGCACACAATGATCAGATTTTGATCTCACAAATCCCATAGACAACACAAAAGTGTCAAACTTCTGGTACCACATTCTAGGAGACTGCTTCAAACCATACAAACATTTCTTTAATTTTTAGACTAGGCTTTCTTTACCTTTTTCAACGAAGTGCTCAGGCTAGGACACATAAATTTCTTCTTCCAACTCACCATGAAGAAATGTTGTCTTCACATCCATCTGCTCAATTTGTAAGTCATATGCTTTTTCCAATGACAACATAAATCTAATGGATGTCAGCTTAGCTACAGGGGAAAATATTTCTCCATAATCAATTCCCTCTACTTGGGAATACCCCTTTGCAACCAACCTCATTTTATACTTCTCAACATTTCCCTCAAGACCATTCTTCTTCTTAAATACCCATTAACAACCAACATACTTTCTTCCTTCAGGAAAAGGTACCAAATCCCAGGTTTCATTCTTTTCCAATGATTCCATTTCTTCATTCATGGCTTCCAACCAGGAATTTGCATTGGGCATATTAATTGCCTCTTTAACAGTCCTAGGCTCATCAGTGCTAGTGATTAAAGCATAAGCATAGTTCAAATCCAAAATGGAGAAACCATACCTATCAGGTTGTTGTTTTTGATGTGTAGACCTTCTCACTGGATGAGGTTGTGGTTCTTCATCTTCGAAACTCTCAGAGCTTCTAGTGCTCTCCTCAATCTTAGGTGCACCATGCAGTTCTCCCCTTTCAAGAGTTTGGGGAATCTCAATTGCATCATTCTTATTTTCTCTTTGATCTATCTCTAGTTGTGGATCAGTTACTGAAGGTTTTAGCTCATGAAATATTACACTTCTACTATACAGAACCTTCTCAGTATCAAGATTCCAAAGCTTGTATCCCCTCACACCAACACCATAGCCGAAAAAGATACATTTAACAACTTTGTTCTCCAACTTAGATCTTTTCTCATTTGGCACATATGCATATGCCTCATAGCCAAAGACATGAACATGTCTCAAAGAGGTCTTCTTACTATCCCATTCTTCCAAAGGTGTCTTATCAACAAGAGCAGAGGAAGGCGAACAATTTACTAGGTAACATGCTATAGCCATAGCCTCAGCCCAGAACTTTTGCTCTAGACCAGCACTGCTCAACGTCCTGTTCAACCTTTCAACAACTCCATTCTATTGTGGAGTGTAAGGTGTAGTTTTATGCCTTTTAATCCCATGGTCTTTACAGTATCTATCAAAATCTGCAGAGAAAAACTCATCACCATTATCCATCCTCAAACATTTTATTTTCCTTCCAGTCTGACTCTCTACCAAGTTTTTAAACTCTTTAAAATGACTAAACACTTCTGATTTACTTTTAAGAAAGTATATAAATGCCCTTCTTGAAAAGTCATCAATAAAAGAAACATAATATCCATACTTTGATAATGAAGGAACATTCACCAGACCAAACACATCAGAATGAACATAGTCCAGTACACCAGAAGATTAATGAGAAATCGAGGAAAAGGAAACATGTTGTTGCTATCCATAAATGCAATGTACACATAAATTGAACTCAAGATTACAATCTACAAGCCCTTCAACAAGATTTTTATTTTTCAAGGTTTTTAAACCTTTCTCACCT
Source organism: Sequoiadendron giganteum (assembly GCA_007115665.2). Classification (NCBI taxonomy): domain Eukaryota; kingdom Viridiplantae; phylum Streptophyta; class Pinopsida; order Cupressales; family Cupressaceae; genus Sequoiadendron; species Sequoiadendron giganteum. The sequence goes on along the minus strand of CM021102.1, from coordinate 282,593,788 downwards.
ATGTGATTGAGTCTATGATGCCACAACATGGTCTTCTCTATTGGGAGTTTCACCTCCATCACATTTTCAACCAAAGAAGCATCTTCATCCTTCTCTACAAGAGAATATTTGTATGACTTTACAGAGATGCTGTTACATTGAACAGGACATACATCCAGCTTGTACAAAGTGCTAGTATGTACATCCTTTACTTGAGAAAGAAACTTCTACACCAACATCATTCAGCTTACTGACAAAAAGTAAGTTACGAGATAGACCTGGTATGTGCAGTACACCACCAATCCCTTTGATTCTACCATCAGGGAACTGTATCTTGACTCTACCTTGGCAAACAATCTCCAATGTTGAATCACTCTCCAAGTACACCTTTCCACCATCATACTTCTTATACTTAGTGAACCATTCTCTATGAGACGTGATGTGAAAGGATGCACTCGAGTCAACCAGCGAGAAATAATTTGATACCTGAGTTTCCAAGGGTATAATGAAGGCATCTACATCACTCTGAGAAGAGTCATAGTCTGAAGAGTTACTCTTCTTCTTCTTCTTCTCCTTACAATCCTTTCAGATATGACCAGACTACCCACAATTCCAACATTTCACCTTGGACTTTATACCTGGAGACTTCGATCTCCCTACAGATTTAGATTTGGACTTCTCGTCCTTCTTGTTGCCTTTATCCTTTGATCTACCTCGAACAACAAGGGCCTCTTTGGCCATCTTAGAAGACTTCCTCCACATCTCTTTAGGCAACAGCGAAGGAACCACATCTTCCATCTTGAAAGTAGAAGTCGTACTTCCAATAGCCATCGCCAGATGATCCCAAGTGTGAGGTAACAAACATAACAGGAGCATGCAACAATCCTCCTTCTCAATATTTACACCCACATACACCAACTGAGTGACACTCATATTAAATGAGTTCAAATGGTTTGCAATAGATGCACCTTCTTCCATCTTCAAGGAGTACAAATTCTTCCTCAGGAATAAATTATTTACCAAAGACTTTCCTTGACAATTATGGCCAAGCTTCTTCCATAACGAAGCTGCAGACTTTGCCTCATGGACTTTCAGGAGTACATAATCGGCCAGAAAAAGTCTTATTAGACCTCTCACTTTTCTATCTATGAGGTCCCATTCTTCTTGCTTCATACCTTGTGGCATAGTTCTAAACACTGCTACCCAAAGGTCTCTATCCACTAACAAGTCTTCCACTTTGAGTTTCCACAACTCAAAGTTGCCGCCATTGAATTTATCAATATGAAATCTTCTTGATGTACTCGCCATCTTAGATAGAACTAGGTTCTAACTTTGCAAGACTCCCATTGGAATAGTATTAGCAAAAAAAACCAACCCTACTAACAAGGATAACACAACTGGCTAGGCTTTGATACCACTTGTAATGAAAAGAAACAGTGTGGAAACACTTTCCTAACGCTAAAACCATAGAGGAGATGTGCAAAGACTAGTTTTAAAACATTAAAACACTTAAGATGTACACATGCAGGGTAACAAGAGTAACATAAATAAAATAATTTCAGAGATAACACCAGATTTATGTGGGAAAACCCTATTGGGAAAACACCCACCACACCAAGAGAAAGACACTTTGTATTATAGTAAGAAAAATATTACATACAGAGTTACAGTCCTCACTCTCTGATAGTTAGCTCACAATAGCACTTGAGTTTTCATGCACTCACGGTTACAATGCTATTTTGGCATACAGTGAAAAATACTTGACTCTTTTTTTTCAGTATTCTGCTTTTTATAATCTCTGAGACTTCTGGTCAAGACAGACTATTACAAGTTTCCATACAACCACCAATTAGGGTGCATTAAAATAATTTCTTCATTGACATGCCAAATCGACCTTGCATCAGATCTACCTACAATCCTACATCGAGCTACCCCCACAATAAATTCATTGTAGAGAAAATACTAAATTTGGGCTCTACCAATCGCTAAACTCCGATCTCATATGATTGCAAAATAAAATCGCTTTTCACCAATCCATCTTCCGACAATTAATGTTGTTTTGCAACAATGGTGAAAAAACAACTAATGATAAATCACCACGTGTCGCACTTCTATTTGTTGCATCACTTGACCGAGCAGTGATCGGTCAACTATCATCGGGCTCTAGAAACCCAAGTTGCCATTGCTAACTCTTTCATCACATTCTGAGCCGACAATAATCCACTGTCACCAAAACATCAAACACGAGCTCTATCAGGTCCCACAAGCCACACATCTACCACTTAGGAGGTTCTAGGGAATCCAGAAGGGAATTGCCAAGATTCCTATGAGCCCTCCCAGAACGAGTTTCTGAGGTTGCCACATGTCCCCCGCTCATGCACTCCGCTTGGCTTACGTGGAAGCCGTTGGAGCTCCTTTGGGGAATCTCTAGTGGCATCCACTAGATTCCCTAGTAAACTCCTAAGGTACAGACAAGTGTCCATGGCCAGACAACCCTTCAGATAAAGCAGCTCGAGGCCCACCTTCTCTTTGCTGCACTCACCTCTTTGACAAGCTGCCACATGTCATGCACACATGCAATTCTGCTCGGCAAAAAGGTTCTTAGCTATACTTGCCTTTAGATGCTACATAAAGTAGGCAACACCATTTGATGAAGTCGATAGCAGCCGTTGATGCAAGACATCGACACATCGGCGAGACTTATCATTTCCTTCCACCGATAGACGATTGCTCTACTAATGAAGCGAAGGCCAACAAACATTCTGCCAACCCTACGCCTGTTGGCCCATCACTATGGTAACCCTCAGAGTATCACTGATTAGACTAAGTCTCAATGACCAAAGGGTCAAGCTAACCAAAAGAGAACACTGTGTTAAAGCGATAAGGGCATAAATTTGTCAAGCCTCTGTTAGAGGTCCAAGCTAGTAAATTGAGGCACATTTTCCAATAGAAAAACCCATCTCCAGACCTCATTCAACCTCAAAATATTTTCAAACATTCTTATTTCACCTTGCACAAACTTAATTCACCTTCAAAATATGCTGCCCCCAAATTTCTCACACATTTCCTTCTTAAAACCTCTCAATTTCACCCATTTTCACTCTTTGTTCAACTAGGGCTTCAAGCCCTAACATCCAAATGACCTACCCTACCTTTGTAGACCTTCTACCACATCAAAATCCACCTAATAACACTAAAACAACCAAGTTCTAACCTTCTTCGAAACTATTGCTTTAATCTGCTACTTCAACCTATGCCTCTTAGGCCTAAATTCATGCTTTTTCCACAGGGGCAACATGGAAATCTCCACCAAATGTCTTTGCCACAACTAGATATCTATTCCTACACCTAATATTATTCTAACCATGCCCATTCCATTGAATCACAATATGCACAATAGGTGGAATGGCCTCTTAATACATTCTGACCCTCAAACCCGTAACTACAACCTTAAACAAGCAACTTCAAAGAATGCACTCAACCTTCCTTCAAAGGTAATGTCTACTAAAAATATGGTGTCAAGTGAGATAGTTAGTTTGAAGTCTGAAAATACTTTAATAGAAGATGTGAAGGTTGACACAGGTTTGAAGACTGTTTTGGTAGTAAATTGGTATGCTAATGTCATGATAGGGTCCATTGTGTGTCCATTGGTTGGGAATAATGTTGCAAAGCATGAAGGTTCTACAGGTACAGTAGGTACAAAGGTACTTGTTGCTGGTAAGATAAGAGGATTGATGAAATTGGTTTTGTGAGTTTTTTTAGACCATTTAGAGTCCATTGGTGGCATTGGTTGAGTTCTTTAAGTCCGAGTGATGTGAGTTTCAATAAACCCTTGGTGTTTTGCATGAAAGGTGAGGGTTTTCTGGATCAACGCCCTAGAAGTCTTGAATCTGAGAATAAATGTTGGAATTTTGTGTTTTGTCACACAATTAGTGACTGTCCATTGAGTTTTGGTGAAAGCAAGGAGTTTAGGAGGGACCTCCTTTTTAAAAGAGGGCTAATTGAGTAGCCTAAAACAAAGGCAGACTAAAGGTTTACAAATTTGTTTCAAAGAAAGCTTATTGGATATTTTGGTATGTTGTGTCAGGAATTGAAGTGTCTTTTTCAAATGATTTTTTGAAGGTTTTTGTATGGCCTTCTCCAAAATAAATCTTCAAAAGTTGTGTTTTGAGGCTACAAGCCTTTAGGGTGTGTTTTGGGGATAAGTTGAATTTGGAAGAGCATCTTAATCTTGTTAGATGCCTTTGAAAGTCCATGCCAAAGGTCCTAATCTCTTGGTGTAGTTGGGAACCCCCTTGCTTATGTCAGGGCAACACTTTTTAAGAGTTAATTAAGCAAGGGCAGAAATATTTGAAGGTGTTGGAGGCATTGAAATAGTGATGAAAGGTCTGGAGGTGAGGTTTTCAATAAACCCTCCTTGAAACTTGTCAAAAGTGAGGGTTTTGACTTTTGGAGTGTTGGTGAGTGTTTCTGATAGCAACCTAGATTGACAAACCCCTCACTTTATCAACTCAAAAGTTTAAAAATCACCTTTCTATTTACAAACTCAATCTTGGCTTATTTTCCCTTTCTCACCTAGACACCCTTGTAGGTCTACAGACCCAATTTTCCCAACTTAACTCCTAGTTTTCCTTAACAACCTCTACAAGTGACCATCATTATAGGAACCCATTAAAGCCTTCTACAACATACATCAACCCCACATATGACTCTTTTGGAATAACTTCCACAAATCATTCAAACTACACTACTCAACCTAGCCAAATAGGCCTAATTTCCAAAGAAACTACCATTGAATCAATTCACAAACCCCAAAACTCAATGGGGAAGCACTCACTAGGTGAAAATTCCACAAATTTTCCAACTTATCTTCAGGAACTTTCCCTCTAAGATCCTATTCAATAAAACCCTCTAATTGCTCAATTTAGACAAGGGTTTATTGAAAAACCTACTTGCAAACGTCACCAGACCATTCTAGTGCATCCAACACATTTGAACAACCCTGAAAAAACTTAAAAGGACATAAAAAGTGACTTCCCTCAAATATTTCTCACATTTACCCCCTCTAACCTCTCCTTTTCATGCAAAAACACCTAAAATGCCATCTAGGGCACCATCAAAATCATGATCTTGACCTCCCCTGAATGTGAAACAATGAAAAAATGTTTATTAACCCTAAATAATCCTATCCACTGAGTTATAGATGCATAAAGTGTGTGGAAGGCTTAATATGCCATTTTAGATGCACTCAAAACCATTAAACATGGTATACAGACCGACCCTTAGTAAATTGCCTCTCAAGTACACAAAAAAATCTGAAAATGCTTCAAACCAGGTTTGTGGTGAGGTTAGACCTACTGCCCACTGAATTTAATCCATTGGAGTGCAAGATTACCCTGTACGGAACCGTACACCACAAATAAACTTCATAAATTCTGAAAATTTTTGGAAATTTCAAGGAAACAATAGATTTTTATTGCTTCTTCTCAATGAACAACTTCTCCAACCATCCCTTTAAGTTCACAAGACTATTTAAAGGATTTCCCACCAAATTCAATAGTTACAACTACTTTTCAAACCCAAATGACCGTTGGGCTTCCTCTTTACAACCTTTTGGCATTCATAATGACAAATTTTCATAATTTGCAATATTTTGCAACTTCCTCGTTGTAATGCACAAAGTGACACCAATGACCCCATAATGACCCTAAAACATCATGTAGTGTGAGACAATGACATTTGTGTATTTAAACTTTAAAGTTAAAATGTTAAACTTTACCATTGTTCTTATCTTCAAAGTTGTTTAAACTATATAATGTAACCATAATATAACTAAGCAGTTATTGATATAATTTAACCATTATTCATTATTTTTGATTGTGAACTATATAATATAACCATTATTTTTTATGCTATTGTGCATTGATATTTAACCATTGCTCAAGATTAAATTTTTGAATAGTTTAAACCTGCACATGAGTAATAAATTATTTTGATTCTCAACTTCTATATATCAAATTATCCAATAATCAAGTGTATGTCCATATACAAAATTGGAATCAATGCCAACTCAAACAAAGTTCTAAAAAATGTCATATATGCCATCTCGATATCTATTCAAAATATACATGCCAAAATGTCTATCTCATCCTAAACTACTAGTGGATCATCAAAATAGAGCATCTCGATATCTATTCAAAATATACATGCCAAAATATCTATCTCATCCTAAACTATTGGTGGATCATCAAAATGGAGCCTCTTTGAAGCACTCTTTGGCTCTGAAGGAAACTGTACAAGAAAAAATTAAACCATAATTGAGATTAGTTATATTATATAATTTAAAATCAAATAATTAACATCAAAATCAATATACATTGAACTATAATTGAACTCTAAAATTGAAATCTTGATTAACTCATATATACATCTCTTCAAACCGCCAAGAGTCCTAGAATATATCCCTCTCAAAGAACCAATCATATCAACTTTTGCAATGCCAATCTATATATATGAATAAAAACATAAAATTGATACAAGTTAGCATACAATTGTCGGTAATAGTAACATATTTACCAAAAACAAAACAAAATAAACACATACCTCTTTAGGCATCTCTTTTTCTTTATCTCCTTTAGATGTTTCAACAAATCCTCCTTGAGGTGTTTCAACACCTACTCCTTCAAGTCTTCCAACACCTACTCCTTCAGGCGTTGTGACACTTGTCAATAAGGATGTGTAGCTCATAATTGCCTGTACATAAAAATGAAAAGTATATGAAACTACCAATCTATGTTGATGTATGTATAATCACTATAAGATCTTAAAAAACTTAATTCAATCAAATTTGAGTTCCATTACCTTTCCCTTATTTACTATTGCGCCTCCAAAGTCTAGACATTGCTGCACCTCGCTCACTCTAGGTGTTTCCTACAAGAGGAAAATAAGATCATAAACATATAAGTTAATATATAATTTCATTAATGACAAACAAGTATATAATAAAAAAATGTAAACGAGTGAGCGCGAAAATATATACCACATGCATGTCGAGGCCAAATGAAATGGCCCTGAGGGTGCTATCAGTAACCTATGTAAGCTCCTCCTCAGAAATCAACTATTAAATAGACCATGTAAATAAATATTAGTACTTGATACTATCTCTTATTAATATTCATTTAAAAACAAATGAAAATTATGAATTTACAACTTAAATCTTACCTATGTAACTATTCCAATGTCCTCCTCTCTAGTAGGAGAGGACTCTGCAGGGTGTGCTCCAATCTCCTACATCTGATCTCCTATAATGCCCAAATCATAGAGGTCATAATCAGATGTGTCCAAGGGATGCTTAGCGGGATCTACAAGAGGACCCAAGCATATTTGGTGGCACATAGTGCAAGTATGTGGCACACAAATATGTGGACCTAAGGATGCAACATCACCAACCTGTGGCTGAGCTACTCTAGTAATATGGGAAACAAAAACATCACTCAAAGAGTGAATAGCTTGAATAGTCCATGTGGCTACATCCTCCATAATATTTGGATGATGTACTAGAGGTGGCTGAGGAAGGGGAGGAGGGGGAAATATGGACCCTGGACTACTCTAACTACCCTTGGTCTATCCTGGGGCATACCTCTACCTACGCCCTAGAAGGGTTTAATGTCAAAGTAATTGTCATGATCCCCTAACACAAACTCAGCGTATAATTTTTTAATAAAGTAGAATGGTACATCACTATTGTTGTTGGGTGGTTTATCAAAAACCATGCACCAACGATCCCAAAATTTATCTTCAATGTCATTATTCTTGCACCATTTTATAGAAATTTTTGGTTTATTAACATTAACTGGCAGATCGGTGAGGCTATTTAGGCTTTTTTTATTTTGATATCTTTCACATCTTCATAAGACAATCCACAAGAGTAATATTCCCTCATTCTTTATCACCATGAAAGAAAGGAATTATGTTGGGTGGAGAGGGTTTCTATATTTTTAATTATTTATTTCAATGTGTTTGTCATCTTCCTTAATCGAGGGATTGTCTTATAAACATCACAAATGCCCCTTAATTGCTCCAATTTTCACCAATTAACTCTTCAATTGATGGGTGCAAAAGTGGTGGAGGGTTTAAAATTTGTGGGTTTTGATTCTTAGCCATAATACCTGATTGAAGTTCAAAACTAATTAATCTAATTGAAATTACACAATATAAATGAAATTATTATAAAAAAACCCTAGTTTTTAATAAAAATCTATAAAAAACCCTAATTTTTAATAAAAATCTGTTAAAAACTGGTTAAAATTATACAAAACTCAAACAAAAATCAATTAAAACAAAAAAAACCAAAGACTTACCTTTAGAATCAGATATCAACTCAAATCCGATATTGGATTTGCACTCACTATCGTTGTTTGAGTCACTGGAGGTTTCAAAGTGTTAAAATGACTTTGAAATGACCTTTTTTTTCATTTATATTACCCGACCCCAAATCGGATATCCGATTTGTAAAAATTTGGTTTGGGAATTGCTATGGAGCAATGTACTGACACCCAACCCAAAAAAAACTGAATTCGGGATATTCGCATTTTTTGGCAAGTGCAAAATGCTACTTTTTTCATATCACCACTTTTTGGCCCATCATGATCCTACACATGCCCTATATATATGCACAAAGATATATATCTATATGCACAAACACACATATATATACATACATAGAAATACATATGTATATATATGTTTGTGTATGTGTATGTATACATACCTATATATATATTTGCATTTACGTATGTCTTTGTGTGCATGTATGTACATACATACACAGGTATAAAAACACACACATATATATCTAACTCAACAATAGATTCTGTCTCAACAGACACAAACTTAGGCATTCTACACCCACACATTTTCCAATTAGTTGTACCTAATTTTTATTCCCATCAAATAAATTCAAGTGCAGTCGTAGTGCATGCATGCGAAGGAACTACTAATTTAATTCTTAATCATGACAAGAACACTATAATGCCAAGTACTTCACTGAACAAGAAAGACAAACCCATAAACACACCTGAACAAATGACCTCAACAAATGTGAAAACAAAACAAATAACACTTTGTTCCACACAATTTAAACTTCAACCCCAAGAAATACTTCAAATATGAACAAACATATAGACACTTATCCATAAAGAATAGCAAAGGATAGACATAAACACACAAAATGCAAATAACAACTAACAATACAAATTCACAAGCTTACAAAGCTTCATTTTTTGCTCCCCATAGAACATATATAAACCCTTTCAACAAAGACAAGCTTAATGAATTTATACCCAAACTTTTTCCATTTATTTATAGCTATTTTTAATTTTCATTAAATAAATTCAAATGCAATTGCAATGCACTAGTGAACACATCATAAATTGAACTTACAAATGATTCATTCTTCAATACTAAAATCATACACATAAACCATCTCAAAAGGCACCGATTTCATCCTCATTGAACAATTCGACGAAAAAAAAAGAAAAATGGAAAACTGAAAGCATAAAATATAGACTAACCTAAAAACACCACCTTCCTTGCTTCCAACACCGCAGATAAAAACCCTTTGGCTTCATCAAACAACCTGACCCAATGAACAAACAATGCAGAGAACAATTTGGTCAACAACATTAAACCTTCATACCATAACACAGAAATGACGACTACACTCCACCCCACTCACCATAAATGAGAAGATGAAAATAGTAAATGTATTTAGAAAATGCCAAAATGACGACAAAAATTACACCCGCCAATCTCAAATTTGCAAAAAGGGAAAATTTCGCTTTTTCTAAATATTTCCTCGAACATAAGTTATAAACGCAACGAACCATTTCCATTCTTAATCATGGATATAAAAGGAATCCATGTTAACAAATTATGGTGTTAAGTATTCAACTCGACAACATATAACAATCCATAAAAGTAGCCATCGATTGCAAAGTACCGAACAAGAAAGACTAACCCATATCTAGACTCACAGACAAAAACTGAGCAAATGGACAAACAACACAAAAAATACATTCCTCCACATAATTATAACCTCAAAACAAAAAAAATATTTAAAATATGAACTATTCTCATCTTCATCGGATACATTGAAATGCAACTAACTATTTAACTCGGCAACAAATACCAACCCATAAAGAATAGCAAAGAATAGAGATAAACACACAAAATGCAAACAACAACTAATACTACACATTCACCCATAAAATGCAAATATGCAAACCACTATAAAACGAGATTGTAGAAGACATACAAGCTTACAAACGCTTCATTTTTTGCTTCCCATACACCAAACAAAAACCCTTTCAATAGAGAGGACCTTAATGAGTGCACACACTATAAATTAACGATAAAATACAAAAATGCAAAAGATAATAAAATGACACTATAGAAGATGTAGGAACTTACAAATGCTTCGTTCTTCAATATGGAAATCGTACACATAAACCTTCTCAAAAGGCATCGATTTCAACCTCATCGAATAATCTAACCAAAATAGTAGAGAAACAAAAATTGAAAGCTTTAAAGATATACTAACTTACAAAGGCCACCTTTCTGGATTCCAACACCGTAGATGAAAAACCCTTCAGCCTCATCAAACAACCTGACCCAATAAACAAAAAATGTGGAGAACAATTCAGTCGACAACATTACACCTTCACACCACAACATAGTAATGACAACTGCACTCCAACCTACTCACAATAAATGAGAAGACACAAATAGTAAATGCAAATGTACTACTCAAGACGCCATGCGTCCCCATGAAGAGTCCATGGAAAGACACGACTATACAAACAAAATCATGAAATATTTCCAATAGAAAAACTCCCTACAATAAATATTATTAAAAATATTTACCAAATGCCAAAACAACGAGGAAAACTACACCCACCAATCACAAAATTGCAAAACGAGGGGAAAAAATCGCTTTTTCTAAATACTCCCCCGAACATAAGCTATACTTTAGCTGTATTTTCCGGCGTCATTCCCAAGCTCTAAAAAGATGCCAATAGTAAATGAAAATTTACCACTGAAGATGCCACACGTCCCCACGAGAAGTCCATGGCAAGACACAACTATACAAACAAAATCATGAAATATTTCCAATAGCAAAGCTCCCTACAATAATTATTATTATTAAAAATATTTTCAAAATGCCAAAACCACAAACAAAACTACACCCAATAATCACAAAATCGCAAAAATAGGAAAATAAATTTGCTTTTTCTAAATACCCCCCTGAGCATAAGCTATACTTTAGCTTTATTTTCCGGTGCCATTCCCAAAGAACAATTTTAATATGCAAGATTGAGGCGATAACAATAGTCTCCCACCTTATAAAAGCAGGGACTAACAAGATATACGTGGTCAAAAAATATTAATCTATTGATAATTGGAACTTTTACAAGTATGATGAAATGTAAGTGAACTAGGCATATTTAGAGTGCACTTGATACAAAATTTTAGTAGGACTAAAAACTTCTGCAAAGGTTAACATCAAATCCTCTTGTGGATAAACCTAATTGAATTGATTCACGAGAATAGATCGGGGAACCGACACTTTTGGATACTAAAGAAAGATCAATAAAACATGTGATGTAGTAAAATATTTTGTGAGAAAATACATGTGAACCAGCCATGTAGAAAAACCTTACTAAACTAGTTTTTAACCCGATGGGTAGGAAAAACAAACAAATGCTTAACTCACAAATTTTAATAGATACACCAAACTTTGAAAGGTAACCCTTACTATTTTTTAATGCTCTATTAATTTATGATGATATTTAATTAAGAGAAGCACTAGAGAATGAAATTTTGGAGATTTAGAAAAAAATGTCTTAAACCACCAACACAAGCAAAAGCAAGAAATAAGAAGAGAAAAACAAAAAGAGGGAGTCCTCATTTATTTAGGAACAAAATGGGGAATTTTGTGAGAACGCACAACTCCATCAAAGGTTTCTCGAAAAAATCCTATTTTGAATAGGAACAAAAAAATTGTTTTGTTGCATCATTAGAGAGTTTTATTTCTTAAAGTACAATGATTTCATGGTCATTGGAATCAATTAGGTGCTTTATTAAGTGCATTTTTTTAGGGGAACTAATTCCCCCTAATATTCCAAGAGAGTATCTTCATTGACCTTGAGGGGAGAAGCATGCTCTACTTGATCTCATTATTCTATCCATAGTGGATTGGATCCCTTCTAAAATTTTCCTCCTATGACCTATTTTTATTTTCTTCCTTTTTAATTTTTAAAGTAGAAAAAATATTTATTTTTAACCATTTTCATTTGGGAAATGGATAGTTTCTATATAAAATCATATCCAATGTTTTCTTGAAGCACTTCCATTGCAATTTCCTTTGATATTTCACTCACTACTTTTTTGACAATGATATTTACTAAATAATGTAATTTTATTTTAAAATTGAGTCTATTTTCCCCATCAATCTTTAGCAACTTGGATATATTTTATTTTGAAGAATTCATTTAGAGGTACATATAGATGTGATACACTTCTTCTTACAAGTGTTATAATGCTTCTAAATGGATAGAGCGAGTGTATTATTTTCTAGTATAGGGGTTATTGTGGGGTTTAAAGCTTCAAAAAGATGATGAGCTAAAGTAGCCAAGCAAGCTTGGTTGGAATCCTAGAGAAGAGCATCTATTTCTAATTTTTCATAAGCCAAGATGACTTGGACGAAGATGGGGGAGAAATTTTGGAGGTCACAATATTTGAAAGATTAGAATAATTTTGGCATTTGAAGACTTAGGTGATTGTAGCAATGACAAGAAAGAAAGAGTGGTTGAAGCCCATTGTAAAAGGTGGATTTCTTACAATCAATAAACTAGGACTTAAGATTAACAAAATAAGGTATACACTTTGAGACATCCATGAGGATCAAAATTATATTGTGTTAATCAAGGTTTATAAAAGTGTTTAGATCATGGAACTAGAAAACTCCAAAAGAGATACCCACAGTCTCTAAAATATCTAGAAACCTATATTCTAAAGATAGGTGTTTTACATGAACCCAACAAGGCACAAACTTTAAGCTAGTAGAGGATGGATCAAATTTGGTTACCAAGTTGGGAATATAAACCTACTCCATTGAGGAACTAATATCAAATTTGTAAAAATCTATATCTATCTTCTATTTTTAGAAATTGAACAATAAAGGATCCCTTTTCTAGAGGGGAAGTTTCCATGAGATTTGAGACACATGTTAGAAGGATGGAGTTTAGGATTTCCATTTGAAGAGTAAGATATTTCTTTCTTCCCTTATCTCTCTAAAAATTTGGAGGAGATGAAAATGTTGGGGATTGCAATATTTTTTGAGAGGTGTGGAAAGTCCAAAATAGAAGGGATGACTCTTTATTAAAAATATACCCTAAATATTACACCAACCAAATAACTCTATGAAAAATAAAAGAAATGCACACTTCTTGACCAATAGAAAACTATATTTATATTTTACCGATCACCTATTTAATAGCACAATTATAAAATGGACACAACTAATCTCTCGATAAAACACACCTATGAACATACAAAAACACATTAAAAAATACATAACAACATACATAGAAACATACATAACATGATGAGACGATGTAGTGAGGGGCCTACCATACGAATGATAAAAGTGACAAAATTGACAAACAGGAGGAAATGCCACAGTGAGGAAAGCGATGAGATAATGGTGGTGTCAGCTTGTTTTTCCTATTGTTTGCAATAACACCAAGAATTTTTTCCTTGCAAAAGAAGCTATCTGTTCATTACGGACGAGAAGGGGATTTGACGTGATTAATACACGCATTTTAAATTGTAACAAGTACTATTATTTAGAAAACACTCTATGTTGTGGGTTTTCTCATTCTGTAGGTTGAAAGAGAAAGTTTGGAGAGCAAGGGGGCATAGTTGTAGGTGGGGGAGATGAACAACTAAATTGAGGTGAGGGGTTTGTAACCAATTAGGTTGTTACTTGTAAAGGGTTTGAAAACATTATGTGGGTTGTTGTTTTTAAAGGTTTTTAAAACATTAAGTGGGTTGTAGGTTTCATCAAACTCGATGTTTCACAACCTATAATATTAGAGAATAGTATGATTTTTTTAAAATATTTTGTTATTGAGATTGTAGGAATGTAATGAAATGCATCATTTTATAAACACCTAGTGTTTTCCAACAACCATTAACACTCTATGTTGTCGGCTTTTTCATTCTATAGGTTGAAAATGAAAGGTTGGAGAGCAGAGTTGTAGGTGGGGGAGACAAAAAACTAACAGAAGTGAGGTGAGATGTTTGTAACTGATTGGGTTATTACTTATATAGGGTTTTTAAACATTATGTGGGTTGTTTTCTATAAATGATTTTCAAACATTAAGTAGGTTGCAAGTTTCATAAAACCTAGTGTTTTGCAACTTAAAATTTTACAAAATAGTATGAATGTCTTGAAAAGAGTTTTTTATTTAGACCATGGGAATATAACGAAAGGAACCATTTTGTAAACACCCAATGTTTTCCAATAACCATTAACACTATTTTTTGTCGACTTTTTCATTCTGCAAGTTGAAAGTGAAAGGTTGGAGAGTAGGGGGTGGATTTAATTGAAGTGAGGTGAGGGGTTTGTAACCATTTAGGTTGTTAGTTGTAAAGGGTTTTAAAACATTATGTGGGTTGTTGTTTGTAAGGGTTTTCAAACATTAAGTAAGTTGTTGTTTGTAATGGGTTTTCAAACATTAAGTGCATTGCAGGTTTCGTAAAACCTAATATTTTACATCCTAGAATTTTAAAAAATAGTATGAATGTCTTGAAAATATTTTGTTATTTAGGCCATAGGAATGTAATGAAAGGCACCATTTTATAAACACATAGTGTTTTCCAACAACCATTAACACTCTATGTTTGACCACTTTCAATAAGTTTATTCATTATTGTTGATAATGGTAAGAAATTGATCTTCTTTCTATTTGTAATGCACACCTACATATATGGGCTTAAAAACCACAAGGGCTTGGGTACGTTGTGATATGGGTTTCATTTTTTTAAACACCCAACTTTTTCCATTACATTACATTATACATTTTTCAAATTCAAAGCATTACTTCACATTGCATAACTAATAAGTAGATGTTGATAGATGACAAAATTTAAACTACAATATAGTTTTTTTACAAAGCCAATCTAAGCAGTTATGTAGTTACTTCACATTGCATAACTAATAAGTAGGAGCAACTTCTAATTACATTTTCTTGTCATGGAATTCGATGAGATAAAATTTGTTTGAGGCATTTTTCCAAACAGTTCACTACCTTGTCTATGCTACCACATATTTCATATATGTGTACCAAAGAATTTTATCAAATAGTTCACTATATATCAACTGTAGCGACTTGGATACCATTAAAAGCACTAACCACTGTAAGGGTGGGAATCCCTAAGAGCTTCCACAATAAATGTAGGTAAGATTTAAAAATCCTACTACAATATTTCTTAGCAAAAGCATGCATTCAAACCAAACCAGCCTCTGTCACCCTCTCCAACTCAAAATTGCAATGATTCTTTTATTTTTCCTAATGTTCTCAACATCAAGGAACTATCAATCTGACTGTTGGGGGTTATTAGTTGATTTATTTATAGTATTAGTGCAATCAATTGAGAGTGGTCACCTCCTAAATTTATAACATTATGACACCATTTGATCATCAATAAAATGCAAGTGAAAATTTCTCAAAACTATACAAGTTAAGGAAAATATAGTAACCATTAAATACATAGAAAATAGCATAAAAAAATCAATAGTAAAGTTTATTGTAACCAAAAATAAAGATTCCATCATGAAGGATCTTTCAATAGCAACCCTAAATGGAAATTTATCTAAATGAGTAAAGGAATATATTTTCCACTCTGTTGCATCAACTTAAATTATCAACAAAAGAAGGCCATACCCAGTTGATACAAGAATACACATAGAAACCAATTGAATGTAATGAAGAGAATCCCAAAGACAACACATTGAAATTGTGAAAAACTCATTTTTTGATAGGTGGAAATAATTTCTATTACTAATGTGAACATTAATTAGACTGTGTGGAGATAGAGAATAGAATTGGCAATAAATTGAAAAATAGAGAACAATAAGTTTTGAAATTTTCACAAGTAAACATATTGAATTGTATATCTAGATTCAATTGTGTTTATCCCTCATTTGATTTCAAATGTTTTAGGTCTAATTTATAGAGCACTCTTCAAAGAAATTTGGATCATACGATAAGTGAAATCCTTGAAGATAGGTCTAGAATTTAGATCAAAAGAATAAAAAATCAAATGATGATAAAACATAAATAAACCTAGATAAATTATTCAAAATAGATAATAATTTTACTCATCCATGAAGAGGTAAAAGTGAAACTACAATCTTATTGACATTAATAAATAGTTTGGCAGTTGAATCCTTGAGTATAGAAGTAAAAAATAAAACAAAGAAATATTAACAAAACTAGGAACAAGATCAAACCTTCATAAAACTAATTACATATTATTCAAGTCTTAATGGAGATGAAGAGGAGCCATTGCAGAAGATAAATAATTTATCTTTTGTCACTTCAAATTATTTGCACCACCATCATGCATCATTGTAATCTACAAGTATTAGCACCAAATTGATTTGATGTTTCCCTCATCTGGCATTAACTCTAATGATGGTACTAGGACCTATGTTATATTAAATGAATTTCTAAAGTCTTCACAATTCTTTTTTATGTTAAATCCAATCGAGGTTTCCATAATGTCACCTCAATCAGTAGTCACTCCTTGAGAAGCAATCACCCCCATTGTACAAAACTGATAAACCAAGTAGGAAAACTTCTTCTAAATTTGACATTTCATGAAGCAGTTCCCTTCGTAAATGATTTGATCTACTTCAAAAAATTTGTTGATGGTTGTAGCATAGTTATTTGGTTTCTGCAAAACTACAATCAAAGTCTGATTCCTCTACATAGAGTTTTTCAATAGCAACTAGTTCATTTTGCAAAGGTGGAAAATTTGGACAAAGAAGCTCCGCATGAAAATATAAAACAAACACACATCAAAGGAAATATCTGGCTTAGTAGTACTACACACCATTTTCTTGGTGATGGTCTATGACTATAAGAAGAGACCTGCAAACTTATTTGTACATGATTTTTTCTATTTGCATACATAAGAAGACACAATTACCAACCTTGTATTGGTGTGGATGAAGATTTTGACCATGGTGTTGCTTGTATTTGGTGTTAGTTGTCTAAAATATTTAATGGACTTCTTATTTAATGTGTTGAATCTACTCAATGAATTTGGCTTCTTTCTTAGACTTCTTTCTAAGTTGAGTTAGATGCTATTGTTGATTGTACAAGGTAAGACACATCAACAAGTTCAAAAATACATGAAATGAGACGTTTCAAACAAAATAAAAAAAATTATTTCCATGTGCATTGATATCTAGAGGTGTACACTATAATGGAACATGCCATCATTTTCATCCACCACTTCTATTTGGACATGAGTCCAAGGATGAAACAATATTGATGTGGTCAACATTACATCCATTACAAACCAAATGTTCTTCCAGGAAGTGCTTAGGAATCTGTTATCTCTATCAAAACTATTTATACACCACTATGTAAAAGCATAATCATGACCTAGGCAGAAAATTGCTTTAAAAGGCATTCAACTTCAGCTAGCAAAATGATTATAAGATCAAACTTTGAGATTACTAGGACAAAGACTTTTTCAAAATCCCATGCTTTGTTCTCCAAATTATGAATGTAGTTGTCTAGATGTACAATCTCATGAAATTATTTTTCATAAATTTAAACACTGAGATTATAGTTAGCATATTACTAGTCATCTTTCAATTGAATTTGTTAAGGAAATTTAGATTGGTTCCTAGAATTCTTTTAAAAGACCGGTTATACAAATAGTGCATTTATATCGATCTCTTCGAGCTTGAAAAAATCAAAATCTATAACCAATTCCCAATGTCTATTATAGAAAAAATAAAATAGTGATAATTGCAGATGGAGACCCCCTAACAAATTTTTTTTACAAAATGAGAAACACCTTATTTAACAAGCAATGCACTTTGGCTCGTAGATATATCTTTTCATCTTTAGTAGATGTATCAACAATATGTTTTGAAACTATACCCACAACTATAGGGAACTCCACCTATGCAACCAAGTACTATTCTCAAAGATATTAATTCCTTCATACTATTTTATAAACATCCGGTGTTTTCCAACAACCAGTTATACACAGATTGTATGATTGCAATCAATACCTTTACCTATTTAGAAAATTTGAATGCAATGAAATGCACATTCAACATTTACAAGAACTCTTAGGTAGACTAAAAATGAAATTTCAATTTCCTCATATGATGGTAAAACCATAGCAGCAAAAATATTTTAGGGAAAAAATGGGCAAACCTAATGTATAAGATTTTTTGAGAATATCAAGGAAAAATCAGATTAAAAAAAACATAAAAATTGTTGAACAAGTGATAATTTTTTTTTTGAAATTGAAAGGCATTTCCATAGCATAGAGATATAGAGAGAAAATAAAATAAAGAGTTTAAGTAATGAATTGTAGAAAATGGATTTTTGTAGTTTATATTCATATCACTGATTACATTGCATTGCACATCTTTCAAACTCAAAGAATTACTTCACATTGCATAACTAATAACTAGATGTTGATAGATGAAAAAATCTAAACTACAATATAGTGTTTTACAAAGTCAACGTAAGCAGTTATGCAATTACTTCATTACATAGCTAATAAATAGGAGCAACTACCAATTGCATTTGTTTTTCATGGAATTCCATGAGACCACATTTGTTTGAGGAATTTTTTCAAACAATTCACTATCTTGTCTATGCTACCACATTTTTCATATATGCCTGCCAAAGCATTTCATCAAACAATTCGTTGCCTTGCTGCTATGGCTAAAAGCCTAATATGTGCTTTTTAACAAGCTATGGATGCTTGGAAAAAATCTATGAAAGCATAAGAGTAAGAAATAACATAGACAAGGCAATGAACTATTTGAAAAAAATGCCTCAAAAAAATGTGGTCTCATAATGATTAGGATGCCATGACAAGCCATAGACAAGGCAATGAACTATTTATATGTATGATTTCTTATCTATGGCTTGCCACTATTTTTTGACAGACATATACTCACCTCCCATTATGTTTTCCAACTTGCAATCATACTATGCATGTATATGGTTGTTGGAAAATATTGGGTATTTACTATCAAAGGATAATAGTAAATATGGATTTTCATGGCATTCCAACACCATGGTGATTGGAATTCCATGGAATCCATAGACAAGCCAATGAATTGTTTCTATTTCTTTTCTATGGCTTGTTATGACATTCCAAGACCATGGTGTTGGAATTCCATGACAATCCATATTTAATATTATGCTTTGATATATTTTTTCAATAATCTATATTTACTATTTAGCCATGGTTTTGGAATGCCATTGAAATATATATTGACTATTTTAGGTTTTTAGCCATAGCAGCATGGTAGTGATTTTTTGTTTGATAAAATGCTTTAGTAGATATGTATAAAAAATGTGGTAGCATAGACAAGATAGTGAACTGATTACTAAAATGTCTCAAAGAAATGTGGTCTCATGGTGATGGAATGCCATGAAAATCCATATTGTTGCCTTGATGCTATATGGATTGTCATGGAATTCCATCACCATGAGACCACATTTCTTTTATGCATTTTTAAAAATAGTTCACTACCTTTTCGATGCTACCACATTTTTCATACATGTCTACAAAATAATTTTATCAAACAGTTCACTGCCTTGTTGCTATGGCTAAAATCCTCAATATGTGCTTTTGAACAAGCTACATATGCTTGGAAAAATCTGTCAAAGCATAATAGTAAGAAATAGCATAGAAAAGGCAGTGAGTTGTTTGATAAAATGACTCAAAGAAATGTGGTCTCATGGTGATGGAATGCCATGAAAATCCATATAGCAGCAAGGCAACAATATAGATTTTCATGGCATTCCATCACCATGAGACTTTGTTTATTTTGGTTGTCTTTTGATGGTACCAAGATTCTATAGTTACACCTTGAGCCTAAACTAACATATGACACTCCTAGAATTACACATTGAGAATACACAAAAATATCTCACTCCTATTACTAGATATTGAGCTTACATTAATATACCACTCCTAAACTCACTTATTAAGCCTACCTTGCTATATCATGTTTCTAGAGTATCTTCCTCACACAATTTATACTCCTCTTTCCATATCCTTAGTTTATAATGCAAAAAATGGAAACAAAGGAAGCACACGATCCAATACACATTCAACATCAAACCTCAATCATGTCTAAGAGCTAGAAGATAATGCGTGCATGAAATGAAAAAATGTCACCTTGAACATGGACTCTTGATATTGTTGTTGTCCTTGGATTTTGATTGCATAAGCTTGATATTTCCTTGATCTTGATCTTGATATGATATAGTGTGAATCTTGATATGATATAGATGAGTGTATGTTTTAGGTATAGATAGAAAATGACATGCACTATTTGGAAATATGAATGACCAAGGTGGATGGAAAGAAGAAACAAATGCAACACATTGATTAGATGCAACCAAATCATATAAATGGCTTACAAAATTTATTTGATATGGGAGGAAAGGATATGAAAGGCTAGATATGGAAATAAATGGAATGGAAAGGCTATGAAGTGATCATTTGTTTTATCATAGAGTGGAACAAATCCCTCTTTGTTATTGGTTATGCTTTTTGTAATCATCATCAAACAAATTGAATCGATACACACACAAGAAAAACTCATGCTCCACTCCTCACTCTCCTTCGTACACAACAAGGTGTAGAGATCCTCAAGCTTCCTTAGAATGTGACAAGAAAAGAAAAGATATAAAAAGATAAGGATAATGATCAGGACAAGAGACAAGACTTAAGATAAGTCACAAGCTCTCATGCATGCAAAATGATAATGATTGTAGATGCTTAAAATTGGTTTATGCTTGTGTTGCAAAACCTTATTTTAACATTTCTTCTATGTCGCATTTGATGTTTATCATTCGTAACATTATGTCATTCTTCTTCTTTCATTTCATTTCATTCCTTTTGACTCCTTTCCAACCCTAGCGAACTTGTTCAATCACATTTGGTCTTGAATCATCATGATCGATAGTTTTATTATTTGATCAATATATCCTAAATCAACCTTTGTTGATAATTAATTAGTCATTAATTATCAACCTCTTTATCAATCATTTTCAATCAATTCAATTAATCTCCCATGTCAATCATTTTCAATCAATTTTAATCATCATTGTCATCTCTTGTCATTACCAATTTCTTATTCTTATCAAATCATCATCAAATCCTAGGTCTTTTTGATCTCCTTATCATTCTCACTCAATTTCAGTCAACTTTGGTTAGTTTTCATTAGTTTTGTCATGTTTGCTAATTAATTGTCTTTATCAATCACCGTTGGGACCTAATTCAACATTAGGGTTGGAGTTTTGAATCATTTTGATCATTATTCCCTAGGATGAATAATTAAATAATTATTCAATCCCCTTTCACTAACATGTCCCCCTTTTTTGAATAAATAAATGAATATTTATTTATTCCTTTCTTCTCACAATTTATTATTTTATAAATCGGCTAATTAGGAAATGAGTGGAATTAATAATTTTAAATAATTAATTCCACCTGATTTCTCCCTTTTCCATTTTCTCTCTAGTTTTTCATAGTTTTTATCATAGTCTTCTATGATGCTCATTTGAGTGTAAATTAAATCTTCCATTTTCTTTTTAATTTAACTCTATTTTCCTCACTCACTTTTAAATTCAAGTTTCCCTTCTAACCCATCTTCTCACTCAATCTCATCCAATGGATTGATTTTCAATCTTGTCCATTCGCTCATTTTCGAAAGTCTATAAATTGGGATCTCCTCTCTTCATTTGGATCATAACATGAGTTTGCATCTCCATTATCATTTCGAATCGTGCAATCATAAGTATGTTTTTTTCATTTTCTTCTAGTATTCTCGCATGCCATGCTCTATCCTTGCTTCATACGAAATTGCACAATGGATTGAGCCAACATTTCAAATCAGATTAGAGAAGAAAGAAGGCTAATGAAATGGAGCAATTCAAATATTATAAGGGAGGTTTTGCATTTAATATGTGTGTTTAATTCCTTGTAATGTTTTGTTATTGCATATTCATTGAAGTAGGGTTTTGATTCCATAATTATGATAAATTTTCCCCTACAATAAATGATGAACCTGAGGTGAAAATACTGTTACTAATGAGTTTGTGAGTGATTACAGATCCATTTGCTCTCTACGAAGGTTTCTAACGTGTTTGATCTTCATTCCATATCATTTTTTGCAGATTTTAATGTGATTGGTTTTGATCAGCAAGAAAGTTATACCATCTACCAAATAAATGTTTATAATCTACTAATGATGCTTTAATCTACCAAATAAAAATGTTTATAATCTCATTAACGAGTGTTTGAAATAAAGTATTAAATCTGCAAAATAAGGTTTGGAAATCTACAAATAGTGTCCTTTATCTGCTGCCAATAATGTTTTTTAATTTACTAGTTGAATCTACAAACAAAATAATGTTGTTTTAATCTATTTGGATGATTTGATCTGCAAACAAAAAAAACCATCAAATCTGCAATAATCTTTTAGAAATCTACAATAAAATCTACAAGAATCTTTTGAAATATACAATAATCTTTTGAAATCTGCAAATAACAGTGCCAAGGAACATTTCATTATCTGCCAATTTGAAAAATTTAAAACTTTTCCAGACCATTCGCATGCAAAAAAATATATAACTTAGAGAAGTTGCTAGATAATAATTAGATTTGGATTTTGTTTAAGTTTAAGTTTAGTAAGTTTTGATTTTTAGTTTAGATTAAATTATAATTTAGTTAAATTTAGGTTTAGTTCAATTTATAATAGATTTAGATTTGGATTTTGTTTTTGTTTAAGTTTAGTTAGTTTTTATTTTTAGTTTAGATTAAATTATAATTTAGTTAAATTTAGGTTTAGTTCAATTTAGAATAGATTTAGATTTGGATTTTATTTTTGTTTAAGTTTAGTTAGTTTTGATTTTTAGTTTAGATTAAATTAGAATTTAGTTAAATTTAGGTTTAGTTCAATTTAGAATAGATTTAGAATTAGATTAGATTTGTTGATGTTATTAGCAGCTTTAGGCTGCTTCTTCCAGCTTACCCAATTTGAGAATAGACATAAATTAAATGATAGCCTCATCAGCTATTTAATTTATGTTCATTGAAATTATTATCATTTACCTATTGGGGCCGACCTTCATTGATATTTTGTAATTCCTATTTAGGCCGACCTACATTGTTATTTTGTAATTATTTATTCTTGAAGATGGCCGACCTAATTAAGGGGATACCTCACTTTGTATAAATACAAGGTTGCTTTTCTCATTTGGAAATCATGAAGTTTATTTTAAGTTCATTCAACATTCCTACAACAGTTCGCACTTGAGAAGCAGAGTATCATCTTGTAGAAGCAGATCATTATGTTGTAGCAACAGATCATCATTATGATGTAGCAACAGATTATCATGATGTAGCAACAGATCATCATTATGTGGTTGCAGTTCTTCTTGCAGCAGCAGGCCGAATTCAAGGAGAAACATAATTGTTTGTATCTTTGAGAGGTGCTATTATTCATTGTATCAAATTCGCCTATGTGCCGGGCCTGTGTTGTAAAGTACATTTCTGCTCTTGTTCCTACAATATATAAGAGAATTATTTGTTGGGTTTTTCTCCCTCAGGAGGAGGGTTTTCCCAGGGTATTTGATTGTGTTCATTGTCTCATGTGTTGCATTTTATGATTACTTTCATTTTTGTATATCTGATCGTTAAACAACAACAAGATTTAGCTTTAAATTAGCATAGATTTAGAATTAGATTAGATTTAGTTTTAAATTAGGATAGATTTAGATTAAAATTAGATTTAAATTTAAATATAAATATTTAGAATTAATTTTGTTTAATTTTTTTTTTTAGCATAAATTTTGATTAGATTTTGTTTAATTTAATTTATAGTTTAGATTTAGGTTAGATTTTATCTTTTTTTAGTTTAATTCTAAATTTTATTAGGTTAAAAAATTTGTTTAGATTAAATTAGTTTTGTTTTGGTATAGATTTGTTTTAAGTTAAATTAGATTATTTTTTGTTAATTAGATTACTTTTTTAATTTGTATGTTAGTTTTAAGTTTAATTTGTATGTTGTTTTTCTTTTAGTTGGTCTTTTTGGTTTGATGAGCTAATTTGGGCCCATGTTTTTTTTTTGCAGGTTACCATTCTCATTCGTCGAAGACAAACATTAAAACTACTAACTAATTCGGTGCAAGACAACAACCAAAGGAATGTGATTTGAAACTGAGTGTATTCATTTTAATAAATCATATTTTTATTTTGGGCTTAAAAAGAAATTAGGAGTGTATGCCATGTCTTCTTTAGATTTTGAATTTTTTTACCTTTAGAGGGCCTTCCACACCACTTCAAAAGGTGGGAATGATCCAAGTGGTAATGGGCTAAAGACAATCTCTTTCAAACTGTTATATAAATGTGTGGTTGCAATAAAAATTGTGATCAACGAGAAGTGGTACATGATAGCTCTCCCCTAGTATCTTTATGATGCGAAAAACCATTGTTCTAAGGGTTGGGGGACCTCTTGAGGGAGTTTATCATAGTATCCCCTGAACCAGATGCCCTTACTAGAAAACTTTATGTAGAAAGCCAAAATCCTTCTATCTGTTTATGCAGGAGGTCAAACCTCTGAAGACGTCCCACACTTTCGCCGTTCATTATAGGGATGGAAAAACTCTTGAGATCCTTGTGGTCTTAGGGAATTCAAAACTTGGTATGCCCAAGAAGTGAGTATCGTGGAGGGGATCCAGTGCTACCAAGTTCCCAGGTCATTCGCTCTAAATAGGTGCGGCTAGGAGAAATCTTAAGTGGGAACAAATAGATATTTCCTTGGCCAACCATAGGATTTTTTGTTGAATGCACATGAGTTTCTTCTATAAAAATAAAATTTCCATTATGTCTTCTTTTTTGTTAACATAAAAACTTTCCAAAAACAAGATCACCAAAAAAAATCTTTGAAAACAACATTGCTAAACACCAACCTGACCAAAAACAAGAAATTTCAAACACAAAAAGTTTTCCCAAAATTTGCAACTAGTGTCAAATTTCAAAGTTATCATCAAAGTCCTTTCACAACATGGCTTATCATATGATTGGATACCTTTTTTCAATATGTATGCCACTTTAGGTTAGAATTTTCATCATCCAACCTTAGGTCTTAGAACATATTTCCTATCACCTTTGCATTTAACATTGCTTTCTTGCATCTAGGTCCTAAGCTCATTTCTCCTTAGGTCATAGCTTCATAACCTTTTTGAATTTTCCTCATAATATCCTTTTTTACATATCATATCCTTAGTTCATCCTTAGGTCATTCAATATCCTTATTGCATATCATATCCTCAATTTATCCTTAGGTCATTCAATATCCTTTTTTTCATATCATATCCTTAGTTCATCCTTAGGTCATTTAATATCCTTATTGCATATCATATCCTCAGTTCATCCTTACTTCATTTAATATCCTTATTGCATATCATATCCTTAGTTCATCCTTAGGTCATTTAATATCCTTATTGCATATCCTATCCTTATTGTCTATCATATCCTTAGTTCATATCAAATCCTTGTATATTAGACTTCCAAAATTAGATTTACCAAACTTCAAAAAACAAATCTTTGGACCATACCTTAGGTCATTGTTAGGAAGTCTTGGCCTTGTCCTAGATTTATCCCTTTTATCAACATTATCTTTTCAAATCTCACTTAGTATCTAAGCAATAGGTGAGACATTGTCCTTTTGTCCTCTCATTTTGGTCCTTTGTCCTTTTAAGGTCTAGACTTCATTACAATTTCTAAGGGTACATCTTTAGCTTTGCATTCCCAAAGTTTGTGAGATCCTCAAATAACATCATCTAGGTTGCATTGTCCTCTAGGGTTGTATTCATTGTCCCTTAGTTGCATCTCATTGCATTTAAAAATCCCAAAAATCCTAAGAAAATTATTGCATAGTGACATGCCTATTGAAACAAGGTCCAGATCCAAGAAATCTCATGAAGTCGCAACTTCTCTAAAGGATGATATCCCAGTAACTCGAACTAGGTGATATCAACTACAGTTACTCAATACCGAATTGACCATGGGCTCTCCCAACAGCACTATGCCACAATATCAGATGATGCAATTAGAACCACCACCTCCTACTGAACCCATATATGTTCCAATAAACCAATCCCAACAGGATTCCACCTCACATGCAAGACATAGTCCCAGAAAAGAGTTTGAGTCTCTTATATACTTCCAAGAAGAAGAAACTATTCCAGTTGATCAAATGAATGTGTCTACTTATTCAAATTCCTCAGAAGATTTGGATAGTAGTCTTAAAGATCCTAAAATTTCCAAGGGAATGGAGAAGTTGATAAGGAAAATGATTGAAAGAGATCTATTGTCAATTATATTTGCACCCAACTAAACTGAAAGTTCAGCAATCTATTGAAACATGGGAACGTTCTCAGGTTGTGTGTAACTTATAATGAGAACAAACCTCCAAAGAAAGCCAACTTCTTTGTTGATAATCACGTACCCTACTGACTAGCGAAGGAAAGAGTTAGAAAATAAAAATTGTAGTTGAAAACCTAAAACCTAAGATGAATTACCAACAATAAGATTCTGATAATTATTCACTCTTAACACTTTTTAGATTTAATTCTCACAATCTCACATAAGACATATGACTCATCAGTATTTTGCATAAAGGCTCATAGAATGAACACAAGACACAACCTGAATCAAAATGTAACTCTTGCAAACCACATTACAATAACAAGTCATATGAAGGATTCAATAGGTATAATCACAAAACACATCAAATTATTATTGCAAACATTAGACAAGAAGTGAGAAAAGAAAACCCTGCTATTATTGAATGAAGGAATGAAATTCTTAGAATCTGAGTACAAAATCAGTCTACAAAACTCTTTGAGTGATTAGGAGAGCAAGAGACTATCCATATGAACCCCTGAAAAATTAAAAATTCTCAAACTTATAGCCATTAAGTGACCCTAGTAGTGAAAAATAGAAAAATCAGGCCCACTACTTCTCCAAAAAGCAATTCATTCTGCATTTTCAAGCTCAGTAAAAAGGCTTGAAAATATGACTTGAAACAGCTCAAAAAATCACCAAAAGGATAGAAATTTCCCATCTCCAAAGAGTCCATCCACAAAATCCTCAAAATCAGTTGCAAATGGTTGAAAATTGAAAATAGAAACATCAGTTTGCCTCCTTTTTCCAATTTTACCTAGAAGAAAAATCAAATCCAAAAAGATCTTGGCCACCTTTTCTCTGCCTTGTTGGCATTTTTTCTAGCTAGGCTTTGAAACTCTCTAAGAGGTAGCCAACCTCCATATTCAAGAACCACAAAGGCTAGTGGCCAACTGAAAAGATTCAATCAAAGACTAAGATCTCTTACACTTCTGGCTCTGTAGGACCAAGGTGGGTAAACCTATGCAATTCCCACAAATTAAATGCAACTATTTACTGACATTTATTTTTATAGAAGATGATTCCCAATAAAGAAACTAAGGAAAGCATCAATAACCTCAAATTTGGCTACATTCTCAGTAACTCAGCACTTAATCAGTAATTGGGAAGCAAAACACTAAACCACACAACAAGGATTTAAAATGATTTCACATTTATATAATGTTTTTGAGATGCATAAAACTGAATAATAGATTAGTGCCAATTCTGGGCCATGGAGTCAAACACATAAAATGAATCCATCAACAAACAGACTTCAACCAGTGGATTTAAATTGTTAATTCTTTGCATCAACTATTAGTGTCTTGCACCAACAATCCCTCTCTTATTATCAATCAAATTCTCCTTATCAAATCCAACCCGCACACTTGAAATCACTGTTATCTATTCAAAGTATTTAACCATTTCTTTGAAATAGACCCACAAACAAATAACACAATCTCATGAAATTTGAGATGACAAACCCAAAAACACTTGGTATTATTGTATTCATATGATTTAACTACACAAGTATGGAGACACTCTGAAGATATTCATGAACGTGCACACACCTTCATGATTTTATTTGCATAAACTGGCTGTATTTTCTCATGAAATCAGAAATTACAACTTACAGACTCAAGAATTGACTCAAAATTTACAATTCTCCATTTACCTAGCCCAATACAAAAACTCAGAAAAAACCTCCCAAAAAATGAGAGAAGCAGAGAATAAGAAGGAATAGAAGAAGCAAGAAAATCAATCTGAAGAGGCCATCTGGAATCTTCATTCACCGTTGATTTGCAACAAGCAAAGCCTCTCTCCTCTCTGTTCAACAAAAAAAATTTTGCCTCTCAAAACCGCCTTTGTTTATCTTTGTATTCACTCTGATTCTCCAATAGAAAAATTACCTTCTTGTGAAAAATATCTCCAACTTTACCCTGTAGTAGAAAACTCACCTTGACTATGCAAAAAATTCCCTTATTTGCCTTGTGAAAATCTTCATTATTTACCTAGCTGCATAATCAATCCCTTGTAGAAAATATTCTTCTTCCATCTATTTAGCCATGAAAATATTCAGCTTTCCTGTGAAAGCCCTTTTACATTTCATATTTAAATCTACATTTTAAAATAATGAGGGCTTCAAGTATTACATTATCGAGCATAGAAAGTTTTCACCCGTCCCCTCTTATTATTATTTTTTAAAATGTAATGAAGGTCTTTAAAAATCATTAGACCACACTTTAATATTTTCACCAAACTCAATTAAGCAATGCCATTTTAAAAAATGCATTGTGCCCACCATTTGCTTACCTTGTGCACCACAAGAAATTTTGATTTTTTAATTGTTGGCAAAGGTCTTTTTAAAAATATTTCATCAAGCTTTACATTTAAATCCATGACCAAGCTTTCACAAAGCCTTGAGGATTGTTTCCTGGGCCCACCATGTCCACGTGGTTCCTTTTCGCACACCTCGCAGCTTTTCCACTAATGCACCTTCAATCTTGTGAGGCTAGCGAGATTCCTCCACGTAGCCTTGTTCTTTGTTGGTCATCGATTTAAGTTTTCCCTAGTTTCTCCCTTGTTCTGCAGATTTCCTTAGTCCATGGTGGCAACCAATAAGAAAAAGTTGACAACAGTAAATATAAGATTATAGAGAGCTCACACGGGAGACCTCACATGACTTGCAAAGCCCTGTCATGGTTTTCAGGTGGCCTTAAAGTGTAGCAATATACTACGCAACTGAGAGGTGTGAAGACTTGATAGAGAGGCATGAAGAACACACACCACATTCAAACAGTTTTGAAATGTTAAATTTGAAATCCCATTTTGTAACAAGGCAATTCATGTGATGTGAGGGTACCAACTGTATTGCATTTAAAAATGCACATTACAATCTCGCCATTGATTGGCTTCATCATGTGTTTGAGCTGAGTAAAATGGAGTTTGGGTGTAGAGACAAAATATAATTTCCTCAAACAATTTTGATACATTTTCATTGCAAGCGTTGAATGTCCCTGCATTTTAAACTTTTCATGCACTTTGTGTTTACACCCCGGTGGAAACATGATGAAAATGGGCCTTCACCACATAATTTGCAAGTGGCAGTGAGTCACAAATCATTGGCTCATCCTCTTATGCTTAAACATCCCAATAGTCACACCCATCTTTAGTGCTTGGCAGGACCTCCATGCCAAAAAATTGTCTTTGAAATGGTGTATGTTTTCTCTAATCGAACCATATATTTACGGTTGATTTCTTCTTAATGTTTCCATTTGCTGCTATCACAAAACCAGTGATCAAACTAAACACATTTCTGGCTTGAAACTGGGTGTTGCACTTTACGAAACAGTTTTCAAGCCTTCCCTAGATGCATTGCTATCAATTGACCCCTTATTGCCATTTGAAACCGAAAGTTGTTGTCATGTCTTTCCTACATATGCAGCTGCAAGAGAAGAATGTCTTGGATTATTCATATCCTTCAGGTTCTACTATTTGTAAATGATACAATAACCCTCAATATATCATACGACACTACAAAATCCGTTGATGAAACAAGTCAAATAAATGGACCAGCTTCCATAATCCTCACTGACTGTCATCTTCATTAGAAAAGTTTCCATCCATATTTGTGTTCTTCTCTATAGTGTCAAAAACACCCACACAACCCATAATTCCATAGTAAATGAATACCTCAGCCCCAAGCTTTGCTTGCACAACTAAACCATTAAGAAATCAGAGACCACCTATCGTTGTCAAATCTCTTCTTGAGACATGTGTAAGAATTTTTTTCCACTATTTCTATCATCTCTACACATGGTTTGATGAGGAAGTGTGGAAACCATCAAATGAGCATATCCACATATGCACATTAGTTAAAATGATAAACTCACTATACTATAAAGACATTTGAAAAAAGGTTTATCATGTGCATGAATATTGGGTCTCACAACAAGGTGGAACTCAAGGAACTCACAACTCAAGTATTAACATTTATTTCCATATCTGGATACAACACTAAGTGCATGTTTAGCTATTTCATCTTCACCTACAGCTGCAAAAGGCTTTTCATTTGTTTTCTTAACCTCCATGAATTTTACCCTTAGGAGAAATAAAAATATAAGGTATAGATCCCTTTGTTTCCTCTCATGATCCAATTGGTTGACACATTCCTCAAATTGTGTGATACATGTCGGGTCCCCTTGTGGGCCCGACTAAAAGGATTTTCATTTTCAAACACGTTTCATGCTCAAATTGATTTGACACAACTTTTGAAAGCTCCTAAAGTGAAAACATGAAATGGGTTGTCATTAAAATCTTCTTTCAGACACTTTTGAAAAATGAGCAAAACTGGCCAAGTTGGCTCTGGAATCAGCCTGGGAAACTGGTCAAACGACCTCCCAAAACCATAAAAAACTTGTAGAAATGTAGACATTGGCCTCAAGAATACAATGTGACAAATGGCTCAGATAAATAGATTATGAGGTGAAAGTTATTAACTGTCAAATTTGCTTACTTGAACTTTCTGCAACAAACAATCATTTTGAACCAATTGAAATTGAAGAGATCACCTTGTAGCAAAAATATCAAATTAACTCCTGGTGAGCTGCCACTGGAAACATAAGACCATCTAGGTACCTCGAGAACATGTGTAAAAGGAATTTTTTGAACCATCACTGATCAAAAGATATTGACGCTCAAAGTTGACCTCTCATAAAGGCTTCTAAAGATGCAGGTGCGAAACAGGAGAAATTGCATTTGGTTTTAACCTGTTAAAAATAGCAAATGAGGTTGTGAAGCTCTAAAACCGGATATGTGAGCTCATCTTGGTATGGATAATGGAGAACAAAATTCATTCTAACTTGAAAGTTATCTAGCTGCAAAATGCAAGCTCAAATGGGATGCACTTTGCAAAATTGAACGTTTGTAAATAGTAGAAAAGTGCCAGAACCCTTTAGCTTCACCTTTCAAAAATCTATCAAAAATCATCGTGGGAAGCTGAAAATTGACATTCATGTTCACATATGTCAATTGAATATATTTACAAATGGGTTTTGCATGATAATCAATAGGCTTCAAATTTTTACCCTCCAAAGTGGGTCACTTAGGCATATTTATTAGGTGCACCTTTGAAAGTGCAGAAGCAAATTTTTTGAAATGGACACTTAAAATTTGCAAAATTTGAGAGTGCCATCATGCCTTAACTGCTTAATATCAAATATTTAAAAGCAATTTATAAGATATTGCTTTAAATACTTATTTACATGATTTGCAGTTTCATCACAAAAATCAAGCTCATCTTTATCTCATGATTGATTTTCTCAATTCACCCCCTATCTTGATTTTTCGCAATTAAGATTCTGGAAAAAATCTTTGCAAAAAATAAACAATCTTTTAATGCTCCTATTTGAATTGATTTTTCTTCAAAAAAATCATAAAAACATTAGGACACTAAATATTCAAGTACATAAGCTTGATTTCTATAAAATCAATAAAAATGACTAAGGCATCAAAATATTTGACTATTCAAATACCTAAGGCATATGAAGGTTTTGTTTGATTTTCTTTAAAAATCATTAAAAATGCCTAAGGCATTGGTCGACCTAGGCAAAAGCAATGAAATTATTCAAAGGTATAAATAAACCTAGGCATAAGATATCACTAAGGCAAAGATAATACCTTGAAGGTATTATTGCAGGTATAAATAATTAAAAGAATGTGGCAAAAATGCCAAAGGTGACTTAGGGTTAATGAAGGAAACCCTAACAACAAAACATCGAATCCCTAAAAATTCGCATTTCATTTTTGCTATGTGGATTTTGGAGAAAGAGAGCTTTGCTCAAGCCGCCACCATGGGAGAACTTGGGAATGGAATTCAAGCTCATCCTCCACCATTTTCAGTTGATTTTCCTCTACAATTTGAATGGTAAGCTACTTATCATCATTTCGATGCATCTTTGACTCCATTCAAATAAGAAAAATGGGCCTTTAGGTCATGGCCATGACTGGTTATTGGCGCATTTTGTGTGTTTTATTGTGTCAATATTCTTGCCATTCTCTATGGCCGCCATTGGAGGGTCTATTCGAGCTCTTTGGAAGCTCTAGCCATAGACTTGGGTGAGCTCCTTCTACACTCATAGCCATGGTAAGCTCTATTTTTCGCTTCTGATGCATTTCCCTCTTAAATAAAAGATTTATTCAAGATTTTCTTTAAAAAAATGAAGTTATGTAGAATAAATCTAAACTTGGCCATTGTATGGGCCATGATTATGCTATATGTGTTTCTTTGTTTCTGTAGAATAACCTCCTTTTCTAGGCTCGACCCATGATGTAGAAATGAAAGGCATTTGCAAGGAATATACAATCTGGATCAAAATCTGTATTTCATTTTTTGTTTCAACGGTTTGCAGACCCTTCATGGATGTGACCATTAGCTTTAACATTTCCATTTTATGAGAGCTCACAAGCTCAAAAATTTATAATTTCTCTAGTATTTGCATTTTAACTTCAAAACCCCAAGTGGGTTTGCTTGGTAGAGAAAGAAAACCTCCTCTCAGGCCGTGGCCATGAGAGTACCAGCTAGGGTTTCAATATATTTTAATTTCTCATACTTTCCATTGCATATGCACAAAATGTATTATTTCATTTTCTAGGTCTACAAACTCATTATGGCCATGACCATTAGCTCATTATCTTCACTTCACACCAACATGGTTCACTAGTAACAAGCTCAAAACACTTGATTTGCTCTATATTTGTGTTTAGCACATAATACCCTAAATGGGTATTACCATTTGTGAGAGAAAATTACACTCAGGCTGCAGTCATGAGAGCTCAGTTAACTCCATTTGTCATTTCTAGGTTATGAGCTCGAAATACCTTTATTTATGTATTTTTAAACTTTAATATAAACCAATGTGGATTCTTCCTTATAGCTCGAACTAGGAATCTCACACTTGTGTCATTATGAAACCCTAACTCATTGTAGTTTCACATGGTGCAAAAATATTTCATTTTGTAGCTTGATTTGTGAAATCATATGTATGCTTGTTCACTACCACCATTCATAAACAAAAATTGCTTAATGCACTAGTTAATGAACATCTTGAAACAACATGGATAAAATGAATGAAGCATCATATGGCAGCAAGAATGTACTTGACCTTGATAGTATTAAAGTTCTTCAATATGAAAGTTGATGCATTTCCTTTGGTTCTACTTTTCATTTGGTTCTGCATTTCAATTGAGCTCTTTGTTCACTCATAATGTTCACTTCATTTATTTTCAGACTTGACTGTTATGAGTGGCCAATGATCTTAATGTTTTCATAGTTTATAAATGTTTCACTGCTTCAATGAATGCCTCATGTGAGCATGGTGAGTTTGTTTCTCTTCTCATAGCCCCATTTGAATGTTAAGGGGTAGCATGCCGAGCTCAACCCTTGTGGGAGCCCGTTTTACACCACATGCTTTAAGATCTTCAAATTGAATCAACAACATGACTTGTCCTATACTTGCACAGGAAACAAACAATGTTAGATTTAAAAAAAAAATACAATGTTCCTTATGATGTTTCCTCAGTATTCTCTTGCACACTTCTTTTCTTTTGCTCAATTTACTCAATGCATCATGAACAACATTCCACATTACTACTGATGGATCATGTAGGAAGATTCATAGTCCGAGCTCTAACAAACTCTATAATCACTTGCAAGTTCACTCAAAGCACAAAAGCGATGAAAGATGCACAACTCCTAAAGGCAACTCGAAGGAACAACCAAGAAATGATGATTATGTTCTCTCTTACATAATCTTCTCCTTTTATCTCCAGTAGTGTAGTGTACTCTTTATAATTCATTGTTTAGCTATTCCCATGGCTTGTGTGGGACACTTGATTCTCCTTTTATTTCAGTGAATACAAAACAACATTTTATGCAATTCTTGTTAAATTCTGCATTTTTGTTTCTCTTGCAACAAATGTATCAAACATTGTGTGATAAACAACTGAATATAGAATGAAGTACTTTCTTTTACACTTCATGCAATACTTAATGTTTTAAATGATGAATGGAAAACTAAAACAAATTTCACTTAAACAACTAAACACTCAAATGTATGCAATGGTTAAAGTGACTGCAAAAACAAACTGAAACTCTTCACCTTAAAATGACCTAAATCAACTAACTCTATCAATTTGAGCTGTGGTGAAGAATTGATAACAATATCCTAACAAATATTTCTAGTAGATCATAGAGAACTATGGTACCACTTCAAAACCTTAAGATGACTCACAATTGCAACCAAATGTTGAGCATTCCAAAAGTGAAGGTGATTCACAAATTGAAGCTTTTTTGGTTAAGGGCATAAAAGTGGACATTCCTTCCAAACCAATGTTTGAAATGATTAAGAATCCATTGTTTAATGTCCCATAACCTATATCAAGTTAGGAGTTGTTATCAGAACTAATTGGAACTAGAGAAATGCCTCAAATAGATCTCCCACAAGAGACATAAGAGATGTTCACCACAGGGATTCCACATATATTAGATGTGTCAAGCATTGATACACAACAAACTCCCTCTCTTAAGGATGGCTATGGTCAAACCAATCGAGAGGCGAAATCAAATCCTTATCTATGGTAAACTATGCATGAACAAGTTATAATCTGCAAAAAATATGGGCATGCAATCAGGACCTCCTATTATGACTACTCATCGTATAACCAGTAATATGCAATCACAACCAATGTTACAATAACAAGTTGGTATGCAACAAGGTCCTTTAGTTACAATGTCATGTCCAATAGTGAGCAATATGCCAAAGCAACAAATACAACCAAAGTTGTGTATCAAGTAGCAAGAAAATCTATCACCTGTTGTGTCCCAAGTCAATATGAGCACCCAACAAAATCAACTTGGGACAAGTTTTCAACAGGATAATGTGAATACGATACCACAAGTGAAATTTCAAAAGAAAAAGGAACCAAAGGTTTTCACTAGAGATTTGATAAGAAGATTTGTAGTGGAACAACCAAGTTAGAACCAACAAATTTTGATCCAACCACAACAAAAATCACAAAAAATTTCAATACAATATCAACAAGCGTCATATCAACCGACGTCAAGCCAACAGATGGGAATGCAATTCCAATAACCTCAACAACAAGCATGGTGTACCAACAATTGGGAGGTCAATATCAACCACAACAATAGGTGATTTTTCAATATAATGGGCAAGGGACATCTAATCAATATGTGCCACAACAACAAAAACCAAATTCTTGTTATCAACCCATAGCATAGTTTCAGAAGCTGATGCAAACAAAAATTCCAATGTAGTCTCAACATAATCAATATCAAAATATGGCAATTCCACAATAGCCAGAGCAATATCAAAATGTGTCAAAGGAAAACACACCAAATATAGGGGTGTCAAAACATCAAAATCCATTTAGTGGTACCACATATCAACAAAGGGGACACCTAGGCATGAATGATGAACCACCAAATCCATTGAAGCGAAAATTGGAGAAATTGGAACGACGGGTTGGAGCTTTGAAGACTAAAGGAACAAAACATATTTATACTCAAAAAGATCTTTGCCCTGATCCATTTGATAAAATATTGTATATGCCTCCTTTCCCTAAGCATTTTGAAGTACCTAATTTTGAAAAATACACAAGAAAGGGAAATCCCAAAAATCACATTCGGGCTTTTTGTGCCTTACACACAAAAGTGAAATATGATGATACATATCTCATGTGTTTGTTTCCCTGTAGTCTTGTGGGACAAGATATGGATTAGTATGCTTGAATACCTGGTAATATCAGAACATGGAATGCGTTGGATGAAAAGTTTATTTTCCATTTTTCTTTTAACATTGGCAATGAGGTTACTATGTCAGACATATGTGAGACCAAACAAAAACTAGGGGAACCTTTGGTGAAATTTTTACAGCACTAGAGAAGTTTGATCAGCCAGTGTTCTTTTGATATCCCAAAAGAGCAACAAGTAAATTTGTTTATTTAGAATCTAGTGCTAGAGATGATGTATGAACTAAAGATTAAAAGTCCTAACATAATTAAAAATCTTATTAAGAAAGGTGTCAACATTGAGAGTGATCTTGTGTCAAAAGGAATCATTAAGATCAACAAGGATAATAAAAATTTGAATACTTCAAGTGACAAGAGGAAATTTTGGTCTAGAAATAAAAATGTCACTAATGATGGAGTTGTGGATGCCAGAATAGTCAGCAATACTCAAGCAAAAATCTGTCTCAAAGGACTTACTATTTAGAATGTTCTAGTACCCAACCCATCTGTGATTCAAAACCAGGCTACCAATATTGTCCAATCCTCGAATCAACCTGGCCAACCTCCTTGATCTAGAGACACACCTTCCAAACAATTCACACCATTGGAAGAGCCCATTGAGCAGTTATAAAATAATTAATTCAACAAAATTCAATCAAGTTTTTCAAAATAAAAGAAGAACCACCAATTAAACTAGAATGGTGGAATGACAATGCTTACTATGAATATCATTGCACTAAAGGGCATAAAAATTACTCGTTCTTTCAATTGAAA
Source organism: Sequoiadendron giganteum (assembly GCA_007115665.2). Lineage (NCBI taxonomy): Eukaryota > Viridiplantae > Streptophyta > Pinopsida > Cupressales > Cupressaceae > Sequoiadendron > Sequoiadendron giganteum. Next base: position 282,556,426 of record CM021102.1, on the reverse strand, counting down.
CATCTTATCCAAGATTTGCTTGACTAAGGGGTCATCAAAGTTGAACCTCCCGCTGGGTCTTCCAACATTGATCATACTATTTTTAAAACTCCATTTCTTGATCATAACCAAGGAAAGGCTTCTAGTTCTAATTTGAACTCAAAAGCCAATGCGAACTATAGTAGTGTCTCACATACTTACACCATAAATTGCTTTCAAGAGTTAGGAAACTATGTTTCCATCATTACTATCAAAGAGAAAAGTTCCTCATGTGCAATGGCCACCTGTAGATCCAAATTGGTAATAAAAGGAATCCCTCCTAATCCTAAAAATCCATCAAAAACAAGCCAGTATAACCTTCTTGACCATCTTGGAAAAACAACCAAACAAATTTCAACCCTGGAGTTGTTGAAAATGTCTCCTATGCACAAAGTTATCTTGGATAAAGCTCTCAGAGAATCCATTGTACCACTGACATCAATGTTGACCAGTTTCAGGATAGGATAGGTAACCTTACTATCTCCCAACATGTAGCCTTTACTGATAATGATGTTCCCCATGATAAACCAAATCATAATGATCCCTTACACATAGAAGTGTTTGTCCATGATTACAAAATCAGATGAGTTTTGATAGATGATGGTGCGGGCTTAAATATTTGTAAACTGAGAGTCATATTTGCTCTTGGTTATTCAAAAAATGGCCCATAGATCCATCCAAGAGAATAACAATCAAAGCTTATGATGGTGCAGAGAACCCTTCTAAGGGTATAGTTATCTTTCCTATCAAAGTAGGCCTTGTTACAAAAAGCACTCTATTACAAGTATTGGACCTAGATATCCCATATAACTTTGGGTCACCCTTGGACCCATGCAATGAAAGCAGTCCCTTTGACATATCATCAATTTTTGAAATATACTTATAATGGAATAGAAATTACTATCCCTAGAGATCCAAATCCATTTGATTTTTCTGCAAACGTAAGAGGTGTTTCTGAGAGACAAGTTCCTATAAATAGAGAAGTGCCCCCTACTAGTTCTTGTCAATATGTGGATCCTGAGAAATTGTTAAGATTAGCTAAAGGAAAAATGAAGATTCAAGATCAAGGATGTGGTGAATATACTATGAACCAAACCTTTCACATTGGGAAATTTCCTATTTCCCCAAATTCTTATGGGAGATCACATCTCTTGCAGAAAGAGAAGAAAGCCACTATTCAGTATCAAGATCCCTCAGTATTTTTAAGGTGGGGTGAATTGAACAAAGAAACCCTTAATGCAGATGTCTCAGATTGGATTTACAAAGATGAAGTAGACACACCACCTATCCAATTACTTGTTGAAAATTATGGAAAAGGTTTCACTATCATGCAAAGGAAAGGATATGATGGACATAATGGTTTGGGCCCAAATAAATAAGGAAGGACAAAGAAAATCATACCTTAGATGAGACACAAAACTTTAGGTATAGGATTTGTACCATTGTGAACTAGAACCTCGTCTACCAAAGTAACCCCATATGGAAAAGGGTGTGATTATAATGATGAAACGACACTTGGGGAAATCCCTTACGTTGTGACCACTGATTCCAATGAATGGGAGTGGGATTCATACTCCTCTAGGTACTATGCCCTAGATAATGTCTTCATTGATCCTGATGATTTACCTATGGAAGACAAACATCAGAATAACCCCTCTCCTCCTAAAACTTGTCCTCAACCTTGGATAGATTATTTTTGGAATCTTAGCAATGAATCAAAAACAAGCACTTCAGATAGTGATTCCACTGATGTTCATATTCTCACCATTTCTTCAACAAACCAAGCTTTACATAATACCAATGATGACATGGCACTTATCTACCTTGAACTTAACCAATGGGACCAATAGGGACCACCAAGATTGCATCATTTTAAAAATGATGAGGCCATTGCAGAGTTCTTTGAGCTTCAGGAAGGTATCTTGAAGGGTGATCACAAAGCAAGTTTTTCAATTGATTTGGACTCCACAACATACTTTGGGGAGTAAAATCCATCTTCGAGTCACAAAAAAAATATTAAAAATCAAAATGAAGAAAAAAATAAAAATAATAGGTCTCTTGGTGAAAATCGTGAGGTGCCATTAGACCAAGAAAAAGTAAGAATAAAGGACATATCCAAGGGTGAAAACCTCTCTCAGGTGCCTAAGGATGGAATATTGGATGTACCCCCTATTGTGCACTTTTTGCACACATGCCCCACTGAAAGTAGGGACCCTCTTTCTTGCTCTTTTGGTTTCATTCTTGGTGTTTTGGCCCTTTGATTTTGAGGATTTGGCTGCCTTGGCATGTTCCCAAATGGTTATCTTATTCATGAAAATGCCCCTTTCGAAGAAGTGCTTTGAAAATCCTGTGTTCTGGAATTCATTTTGGGTTTTTGTATTTTGGGAAAATTCCCTCTGGGCGGATTTCCTCGAGCGCCTGGAAAACCTGACAAAGGTTGTTTTATATCATTTTCAAAAATTCTAAGACTTCACAGAATTCTGTTTGGTTTGGATTTTCTCAAGATTTTGTCGTGCCTTCGGATTCCTGAGCTCGCTGTCTTATTGATGCATTTATGTTTCCTGTATGGTCATGTAGTTTTCTTTTATTGATTCATTTGCATTTTATGAAGAGGTTTGTGTCATTTTCATTGTTGTGATTTGAGGAGTTGTATTTTGAGTTGTTGTTCTTGTATTGCACGTTTGAGCTTTTGATCGAGCGTTACGGTTGAGTTTTTTGGTGATCGCTTAAATTTTGTTTCGATTTTTGGGGTTTCTTGGTGATTGTTGATATTTCTATTTCTTTTCTCTCATGGTATGTACATGTTGCCTTCCCTTTTTAATGACTGAACTGAGTTTTCTTTGGGGTTTGTGTGGGTGTATGTTTTGAGTCGAGACTTCGATGTGGTTTGGTCTGGTAGCAATGCTAGGGTTTCCATTTGTTGGCTTGATGCCCTTCCTCATAGGTTGCACCTCCTTTCCTCCTGTATGACTCTGATTTGATGGGGTTAACCATTTCTGTGCTTCATTTTGATTGATTTCATGCCCTCTTATGTCAAGCGTTGGTTTAACCTTGAAATTCTTGACTTGTAATGGAACCATGTCTTGGAAGAGGTTTGGAGCTTGTTGCTCATTATCTGATATGATTATTGTCCTATCTTAGTTGAGTCATGGGATAAATCATGTGAGAAAGAGTTGGAATGAAAATGACGAATGGATCCAAACTGTGCTATCATGGTGGTTTCCTAGGGTTTCCCTTGTTGAAATCATTCCTCATATTGTTTGGATCTCATTTATGATCGATTTGAAGCATAATTTATTCATCTTGCACTTTGAACGAGCTAGATTCTAAGAAAAATCCCCAAATTCCTAATTGTTTGATCAATCTTGGTGAAATCATGATGAAGTCAAAGATTTCGGGTTTTCGAATACTTCACGGATTTCCTTTACTTCAGGATTTCCCCGGTTTTTCCATTGCTTTGTCGATTTCTTGAAATATGCTTAGAATGTGAAGATTACACTGACTTTGCAAAATTCCACGTCCTTGGGATTTTACCAATATTTCTTTGTCCCTTCATTTTCCCAGAATTAGTAAACTATTGCCATTTTCGTGGATTTCTGACCTTGGTGGATTTTCTCGAAATCTTGTTGAAAATGAGGAATTGGGAGATAGTATGATCTATTATCCGATGACTGTACATTTTATGGTTGATTTGAGTTATTATAGATGTGTCATTCTATTTCGTAGTTAATTTTGATTGATTAAATGGTGGTTGGAAGTTTCTTTATGCTTGTTTCACTGAATTTTGTCTAGTCCAGAATTTCTTAAGATTCCCCTTTGGCCCGAATTTTGCGAGGGGGCTAAAAACCTAAACTTTGAAATGAGTACTCTAGGTCTTTCCTTCCATTCTAAGAGATCTAGATTTGATAGGGCTGGTGAAGCACAGAGGAAGGCTAACAAGGAATACAGTCACAAGGATGATATAGAGGATTATTGGGCCAACATTAGTAATGAATTTGAGATCAGAAAGAAGAATTTTTTTAGGCTACCAGTGAACTTAGTCTGGCTATACAACATAAAGGCCATTCCAGATCAGGTTGAAGATGATGAAAATTTGATTCAGGGCCATAACTATGAAGCTGTGAAGGATAAACCAATTGGAGAACTAGATTGGCTGGAGGAAGAGAAGACAAAATTGGAACAGATCATGACTCCAATGATCAGGTACACTAAAATGTGGCTCAAGCATAAGATGCTGAAGTTGGAGAGTGAAGGGGTGCAATGCACCTATGACCTAATGGGTAACTTAGAGTCTCACTCCACTTTTGAGGAATCACCTAAGTAGAACCCTAAGGCTAAGACTAAGGTGAGCTCCCCTTTTAACATAAAGATTAAAGATTCTCAGGAGGTAGGGGAGGCAGAGAAACAAAGAAATCCCATTGCTAAGAAGAGGAAACACATTTCAAAGAAGAAGAAAGCTAACAAGGATGAAGCTAAAAAGGAAGAAAAAGAGGCTAGTGTTCTTGTGTCTAAGAGGAGATGAATAGTAAGATTATCAAAGAAGGAGAAGGGAACTTCTGGGGTAGGAGAAGAAGCTGACCCACCAGTATTGGATGTGGAAAGTTCAGGAGAAAGGACATAGGTGTACACAAGAAGATAAAGAATTCCATCTCCTAAGGATGGTGTACCACAAAAAAGTGTTCCCATAGCTGCTTCTGCCATTAAGCATGAGAATACTCCTCCTTCTCATGAGACTCACAATGTACCAGGTGAATCCAAGGATGCTGAGGATCACAAAGATGAAGAAGAAGAGAAGCTACAAGAGGGTGATCTCTATAATGTTGAGGTAGAAATGGATAAGGTATTACAGTCTCCTTTGGTGACTTATGAGGATTCACTTGCAGGGGATGAAGAGGATAGACCTCCTCAAAGTGAGGAAGTACCGATTAGGACTCCTTCTCCAATGCCTGAAAAAGAAGAACATGATAAGGAAAAAGAGGATACAGTTGAGGAGATTCCTGAAAGGCAGGGTTTAAATGAAGATGCACCCAAGGTTCACCGGGATGCAATTGGGCAAGATAGTGTACAGTTGGATTCCACAGTTCTAGGCTAGTTGGACAAGGAATTAAAGAGCAAGAAGATTGTGGTAGATGATACTCCTCCCAACTGGGATGAATTGTTGGCAAATATAAGAAAGGGGAAAACAAAGAATAAGGCTAGGGTTATCTCCAGGATCAAGAGAGATGAAGCAAATAATAGGGTGGTCCACATTGCTACTCCTACTCTTGATAAGAATAAGGATGATGCAACTGGTAGTGATTACAGTGTGCACACTGTCAACTTAGGGCCTACTTCCATGGAGCAGGATATTGAAGAATATGAAGGCTCAAGTTCTATGATCTTCGGAAGATTAAGGAAGGAAGTGCACACCAAGCAAGAACTAAAGAAGGATAATGATAAACTTAGGAGGTATCTGCTGGACTTGATGAAATTCTTACAATCCATTAGATCCTCATCATCTACTGCAGGTTTTCTACCACAAGAAACAATAACTAAGTTAGAGAAGATGAAAGCCACGACTCATGCCACAACAAGCTGCTTATAGGGAGTGCAGGTCAAGGGAGATAGTTCCATCAAGGAAATTATTTCAACTGGTAGAGATGCTATGAGATCAATAGAGTGGTTGAAGAATGTATTAGCACAAGATAAGGAGGATGTGGATCTCTTGTTGCAGAAGACTAAAACCATCATGGACTACGCTGAAGATAAATTGGTGAGTGATGGAATTCTTCTGTCATCCAAGGCTGCATAACCTTGGGAATGGTTTGAGGTTTTGTAGATAAAGCTAAGTGTTTTGAAGAAGGTGCATAAGCAAGGGAAAAAAAATGAAGACACCCTGACTGAGATTTACAATAAATGCATTTCCTTCTTTGAGGTTATGATAGGAAGGAAGAGGTTTGTGCCAAAAGATCTGAGCTTGGAGCAATTGAGAAAATGATGGAGAGATGTGTAATCTCTAGTCAATGAGGACCAGGTCACTGAGAACCAGTTAGATGATGCAACCACATACATTGTGGTGATTGATAAATACCAAACCATGAGGGTGGGTTGGGATAAGGTGGTAAGGTAATCAAGAGAGGACGTTAATTCCATTGAGAGAAGGATGAAAGTTTTAGTTATGCCACCTTTGGCCGACTTGGAGAAGATATTTTTGATGGTGCAGGATAGGGCAAGACGAGATAAAGATAAAGGGGAGAGCGGTTAATACAAGGCCTCATCAAAATTTGTGCTTCCCCATTATTCCTCTTCCTCCTTCGCATGCATTGGACTGGGCTATGTTGGAGATCCCAGGCCGACCTGGATGGAGTGCATGCATTTAATGCATAATTTATCTTATTTTGAATTCCTCTTGGCCGACTTGTTTTGGTGGCCTTTATTATTGTAAACCTATTTGGGCTGACCTATCTTGCGGGGTTTCTATAAATTTGGCATTATGCCTCATTTGTAAGGGCTAGATAGTTTTTCATTGGAGTGAATTAAGAAGCATAGTTAGAGTTAGGAGTTAGTCTCATTTTCAAGAAGGTGTTGTAACATAATACTGGAATTGTTGCTAATTTGGGAGATTTAATGCAAATAAAGACATTGTGATTTGGTGCCTTTCTTGTGTTGAATTTTGATTTGGCATGGTTCATAAGATTCTATCTTTTGAAACTGCTTAAGTTTATTTATTATATGATGAGTTTGATGTTAGATGACTTGATGATGCTTGAAGTGTTTGCAGCAATCTCTAGTCCATACTTTTTGCATCTAGCTAATTGTTAGTTGCTTTGCAAAGTTAGCCTGGACTTAAAATTGTTCTTAGTTCGATTGTGGATGCTTGTTCATTTCAATTGCAATAGGGTCATTTTGAATGAATGTGCATAATCTGAAAATATTTAACTCCTTAGAAGATTGCACTATTTCTATAAGACTGCAGATTTATCTAGGTCAAACAAGAATTAGTTTTTGAGAGATTGGTCTGTTTCAAGTATATTATCATTTGAATTTTTAATATTAGAATTAGAATTAATCTCAAAAATATCTCTGAAACCATTATCTCTTTTGCTATTTCTTGTATTATCTGAGTTAGATTTAGGATTTGAAGTATAGCCATATTGCTAGATCTGATAAATTTGAATTCAGTATTTTCTTGTAGTAAGGTCCCTTTGTGATTACCAACATTTTCACATTATCTCTGAGTTGTTTTATTGCATTGTCAAGACCTGACATTAGAGACCTTGGGGTTATCTCTTGAGGCTTGCTGATAGATATTTACCTTTCAAGAGAGATAGGATATCATATTTTGTCTGAGTTGTTTCTATGCAAAAAACACAATCAACACCGCCGTCAAGTCAGGAAAAATCATCAGTAATAGTGGAGATGATAGAAGAAATAAATTTGGGTACACTTGATAACCCTAAAGTTATTCATATTGGAGCCTCACTGTGAAAACAAGAAAAGGAAGATTTCATCAGATTCTTCATTGAGAAACAAATCAAATTTGCATGGTTGTATGTAGATATGCCAGGCCTAAATACTGAACTTTTCCTCCATCACTTACCCTTGAATCCAAGCTCCAAGCCAATTAAATAGAAGCTAAGGAAAATACACCCACAAATTTCACTATTAGTCAAAGTCGATCTTAAAAAGTTGTTGGATGTGGGTTTAATAAGACCAATTGATTATGTTGAATGGATTTCCAATTTGGTACCTGTTATCAAAATGAACGGAGGCATAATAATTTGCACTGATTTTAGAGATTTAAATAAATCATGCCCAAAAGGTGATTTTCCTTCACCCAACATAGACATTATAGTGGACATGAAAACTAGCTATGAAATGTTGTTAGTAATGGATGGCTTCTCAAGCTATAACCAGATCAGAATAACTCCCGAAGACCAACACAAAACCACTTTTACATATGCATGGGGGACTTACTGTTGGAATGTGGTGCCCTTTGGCCTCAATAATACAAGAGCAAACTACCAATGAGCTATAATTACAATATTTCATGATTTTATGTACACATTGATGGAGGATTATGTAGATGACTTATTGTGCAAATAAATTACTAGAGATAGTCATCTTGGTATTCTTGGCATGATCTTTGATAGAATGGAAGAGTAAAAGCTTAGGTTGAATCCTAAGAAATGTGTTTTTGGTGTAACATCTGGCAAGTTATTAAGCTATATTGTTTCTCAAAGGGGCATTGAAATTGACCCTACAAAGGTAAAAGCAATTATGGATATGCCTCCTCCCACTAATCTTTGTCAACTAAGGAGCCTTCAAGGCAAGTTACAATCAATTTTCAGATTTATAACACAATTGGTTGACAAGTGTCACCCCTTTCATCACCCGCTTCACAAAGGGGTAGTTTTAAAATGGATTGAACAATGCCAACATGCATTTCAAAAACTCAAATATTATCTCATCTTCACCTTTTATAATGCCTCCTATTGAAGGAAATCCTTTTATTTTGTATATTTTAGCAACTACAACATCATTGGGAACTCTATTAGAACAACATAATGAAGAGGGAAAGGAGAGAGCCATTTATTAAATCAGCTAGACATTAGTCAGCTATGAGTTGAACTATTCTACCATTGAAAGAGAATGTCTAGCAGTAGTTTTTGTAGTTCAAAAGATCCAACATTATATGTTGAACCATAAAACTTTATCAGAAGTTATAATTGATTCATTGAAATATTTAATTAGCAAAGCAACTCTCACCAACTGGTTGGAAAAATGGGTAATGATTTTGAGCGAGTTTGATATTGATTAAACTGATAGAAAATAAATCAAAGGACAAGTAATCATTGATCAACTCGTAGATTCACCTATCCAAGATGACCATCCCTTACTGATAGACTTTCTTGATGACTCTATATTCACAACATCAGTTTATGATGAATGACAGTTGTATTTTAATGGATCACACACAATATTTTGTGCAAGAGATGGGATCCTATTTGTTACTCCCTAGGGGGGTGCTAGTCCAAAGTATTACATAATTAATTTTGATTGCACAAACAATATTGTAGAGTACGAGGCTTTGGTTACTAGACTCCAAATAGAAGTACAATGGCATATCACCCACCTCCAAGTCTATGGTGATTCTCAACTTGTTATTTGTCATTAAATGACACTTAAACAAAAGATGCAAATTTTCTTCCTTATAAACAATTGTTAGAATTTTTCAAAACATAGTTTGTTGCCATTAAATTCAATCAAGTGCCTAGATTATAGAATAAATCAGAATATGCCATGGCAACAATTGCTTCTATGTTAGATGTCTCACAAAATGTGGAAAGCTATGAATTCTTGGTGGAACAACTATTGGTTCTAGCCTTTGAGATTCCATAATCGAAACTTGTTTATCTCATTTTTAGCCCTAACTCCCTGTGGTATAAAGACATTTATGAATACCTTAAATCCCAAATTGTACCCTCAAACCTTTCCCAAAACCAACACAAATCCTTTATTCGCCAAGCTGCTAAATACATCATCATCGGTGATACCCTTTACTGTCAATCCTTTGACCAAACCCTCCTTAGGTGTTTGGATTCTGACAAAGCACAAACATATTTACATGAGGTTCATGATGGTATATGTGGGGGCCATTTCAATGGTCTGAGCTTGTCCAAAAAGTTGGTATGTGTAGGATACTATTGGCCTACGATGGAATAAGAGGCCCATGATTTTACAAAGAAGTGTTAGAAATTTCAAATGCATGGAGACCTGATCCATGTGCTAACACAATAACTTCAACTTGTTATATCTCCATGGACCTTTTATTAGTGGGGACTTGACCTTATTGGAAAGATTTATCTGACCTCTATAAATGGACATAAGTTCATAATAACTGCAATTGAATACTTCACTAAATTGATTGAGGCTATCCCCATGACCTATATCGCTAGAAAACAAATATCCAAGTTCATTTTAAATTATATCATTTGCCACTTTGGGGTCCTACTTGCAATAGTCATTGATAATGGCCCTCCATTTAAGAATCAAGATGTTTGAGAACTCTGTGAGAAGTTCCACATCCAACATCATTTTTCTACTCATTACCACATTGTAATGGCCAAGATGAGGCATCGAATAAGACCATCATCAAGATACTAAAAAATATTTCAATGATGTTGGTCGAGATTGGCACGTGCAGTTGAATATTGCCTTTTGGGCTTATCGCACCTCTATTTGCACACCTGCTGGTGCAACTCCTTATTCTTTGGTTTATGGTGTAGAAGCTATTCTCCCCTACAGGTTGAGATCCCCTCATTGAGATTTTCCTTGCAAAACTTGATCGATGATGAAGAGTATAGAGTATCTAGGCTGCATTAGTTGGAAATCTTAGATGAAAGGTGTCAGACTTCTCTAACACATCTGCAAGCCTATCAAAATCATCTTCATCATAACTACAATAAGAAAGTCAAAGGGTGAAATTTTAAAGTTGGAGACTTGGTACTCAAAGAGAATCCAATGAATTCCCAAGCCTCGGATATCATCAAAGGAAAATTTGATTGAAATTTATTAGGACCTTTTGTTGTTACAACAACATATGGATTTGAGGCTTACCAACTTGCAACATCAGAGGGAGAACCATTTCTCAAGCTAGTCAATAACATGCACCTCCAGAAGTATTACTCTTGATCAATGGCTCCTTTATGATCCTGAAAAAATCATCACCTTGGTGAAAAAATGACAAGCATACGCCTTGTGTGATAGCAAAAAAAGTTAAAAATTGAAGAAAAATAGAAAAATAGTAAAGAGACATTTTTTTCCCTCTAGTGAAAACCTAGCAAATAGGTGCCACTTGTAGTAAGTCGTTGCTCTGATGCCTATCACTGTTCCATCTATAATATGTTTTTTTCATGACAATGCACTCTCACTCTTTTCTCGTGCAACTTCATTTTTCCTAGTGCTTTCACTCCTATCTTTTGAAATGTAGTCCCTTTGTCCATGTCTCAGCCTGAGATTGGTCAACTTTGTATGTCAGTTCTTTTTTGACCTATTTGTATATATCCTTGTTTTTGGCCACTATACATATTCAAACTTTAACTAGGCGGAAAATTCTTTGTTATGATCAATCAATGGATTTATCTTTGTGAACATATCATAGTTTGCAACATTTATATATGCACATAGTCTTAAATTCCTCAAAAAATTCAAAAAAATCATATAAAGTCTTGAAAAAATCCAAAAAAAAAACAAATAAAGTCCTGAAAAAAATCCATTAAAATTTGATAAAAGGTCCTGAATAAAGAACAAAAAAATTATAAAATGTCCTGAAGAAATCACAAAAAAAAACCTAAAAATTGAGAAACATAAGAATCCAAAAACATTTGCATTTCCATTTTTGAAAATAAGATGTCCCTTTTGAACATAGACAAATATCTGAGCAGATGTAAGCAAACAAAAAATCATGCATAAACATATGAGCTATCTAAGCTAGTCAACAGTCAACCTATCAACCTATCAACATTTTGGCCTTTTGTCATTAGCAATTATCATGGGTCTTATACAAGGTGTAGTATACTTGAAACTAAAATGTGTCCTATCTTATATGGGGTACTGCATTTCTAAAACCAAACAACATGATTGTCCTATCAAATATGCTACCAAGCTTTTGACAACAAGATCAAAATAGTTGTTTGTTTTGTTTGGATTTGTGAATCTTATCTCTCATTGATTTTCTTTGATCATGTTCCTATTCTACTTGAGGATATCATCAAGTGATGAGAGTGGTCAGGATGGTTCATGATCCTTTTGGTTTTGCCTTTTGTTTGTGATTTTTTCATAGCATTCTGGGGCATGTATGTATAGGGTGTCTATGATAAGTGCATTCACTTTGTGAATGCCACACATGTACCTTGACCCTTCACAATGTAACACGTCAAGATGATCTGGGATCATTCCTTGTCTATTTTTACAAAGGGATTGCATTATCGCCATTGTTTTCCATGTCATGGTGCGCTGCATCCATTTTGATACCTTAAAGTAAGGCTCTTATTCCATATAGTGAACTTGAGGAAGCCAGGTTTCATCATCTTTTCTTTGTCTAATTTTTGCTTCTTACCAACATTTTTTTCTATCAATCACTTAACATTCAGCTCTTTCATCATATGCCATATTTCTAACATTCTTCTTCTTCTTTTGAGAGATATTTTATTCCTTTCATTCATAAAAAATCTCTCAAGGGGGCATCCTGCTTCCAATCCTTGGTCTACTGGGGCATGATCTTTCACTTCTTCTTTGAAACAATGCTTAGAATCACATTGTCTGAAAGAGGGAAAAAATGTAGGCACTTAAAATTGGTTTATGCCTTTGTCACAAAACCTAATTTTAACTTTTCTTCTATGTCACATTTGATGTTTATCATTTGTAACATTGTGTGATTCTTCTTCTTTCATTTCATTCCTTTTGACTCATTTCCAACCCTAGTGAACTTGTTCAATCATATTTGGTCCTAAATCATCATGATCAACAATTTTATTATTTGATCAATCTGTCCTAAATCAACTTTTATTGATAATTAATTAGTCATTAATTATCAATATATTTATCAATCATTTTCAATCAATTCAATTAATCTCCTATGTCAATCATTTTCAATCAATTTTAATCATCACTATCATCTCTTGTCGTTACCAATTTATTATTCTTATCAAATCATCATCAAATCCTAGGTCTTCTTGATCTCATTATCATTTTCACTCAATTTCAATAAACTTTGGTTAGTTGTCATTAATTTTGTCATGTTTTCCAATTAATTATCTTTATCAATCACCGTTGGGACCTAGTTCAGCATTAGGGTTGGAGTTTTGAATCATTTTGATCATTCTTCCCTAGGATGAATAATTAAATAATTATTCAATCTCCTTTCACTAACATGTCCCCCTTTTTTGAATAAATAAATGAATATTTATTTATTCCTTTCTTCTCACAATTTATTATTTTATAAATTGGATAATTAGGAAATGAGTGGAATTAATAATTTTGAATTATTAATTCCACCTCATTTGTCCCTTTCCCATTTTCTCTCTAGTTTGTCATATTTTTTGTCATAGTCTTCTATGACGCTCATTTGAGTTTTGAATGGAATAATTTGAGTCTAAATGAAAGCTTTCATTTTCCTTTTTACTTAACTCCATTTTCATCACTCACTTTTAAATGCAAGCTTCCCTTCTAACTCATCTTCTCATTTGATCTCGTCCGTTGAATTAATTTTTGATCTTGTGTGTTCGCTCATTTTCAAAAGCATAGATTGGGCTCTCGTCTCTTCATTTGGATCATCTCATTCATTTGTGTATGCATTATCATTTCGAATCATGCAATCATAAGTTTTTTTTTTCATTTTCTTCTAGTATTCTCGCATGTCATGCTTTATCCTTGCTTTATAGGCATTTACACAATGTATTGAGCCAACATTTCAAATCAGGTTAGAGAATAAAGAAGGCCAATGAAGTGGAGAAATTCAAATATTATAAGGGATGTTTTTAATTTAATATGTGTTATTAATTCGCTGTAATGTTTTATTATTGCATCTTCATTGAAGTAGGGTTTTGATTCCATAATTATGATAAATTTTCCCCTACAATGATAAATATGCAATATCATGATAATGAAAAATGTAAATGCTAATACATATGATCAGGATCAATAAGGAAAAATACAACATGTTGAATAAGATAATAACCACAATACTTTGTGCCAAGATATATGATCAAGTTTTTGATTATTTGAAAGATCAAGGTAGGTGTTTGATTAGGAAAGATGTATCTGTCAAGACAAAATAGTTTGATTGTTTTGATTGTGATAAATAACTAAAGATTTGGCTCAAGATAAGTTAGACATTAACTTGATATAACAAGAATATTTTTCTCATGATGTTAATTAAAGCCCAATGTTTTATAATGTTAAATAGTTTATGCTTTGTTTAAATGTCATTCTCATAACAATGATGACACAATGATAAATAAAAATGTAAATGATAATGATAAACACGATCTTATTCCTTAGTCAAATTGAAAACCAAAGGAGATATGGATGGATATGGATCAATGATATGGTATGGAGATATAAGATATGGGTTAATGATAGGACATTTAAAGATACACCCTAGATGGAGGATGAAGATAGATGGATCAAGATATGGAATGCTATGGGTGGAGGGAACCAATGAGAAGGGAACCCAAAATATTTGGTCAAAGACAAAGGATAAATAAAGGACCGATGGAGGACTCCAAAAAACACATGTCAAAGTAATAACATGCCCCCATGCTAAGAGGTATGACAAGGGATAAGTATGACACGTGATAACAACTTGACATGTATATGGAAGATAAATGGATATGAAAGGAAACATGAGATGGAGGATGGAAGACACACATGGTATAAAGCATGCATTAGATACTTGTTCTTGTTATTTTGCCCCAATAATTTATGCAAGATCAAAGGAAGGTGGATGGATAAAATGGATAGCATGGAATATAAATGAAGGAATATGATGGCTAGGTGAAAATAGGATAATGTATCATACAATGGAAAAGTCTTGCCCCCAAGTGTACAAGAAAGGGTAGATGGGTGGATGTGAAAACTAGTGGATATGAATGGATATGAAAGCTCATGGAAATGGAAGATCAGGGAGATGGAAGGTAATGAGGGTGTATGGATATGAATGGAGGACTCAAGTGTCTCTTTGTGGAAGATAGTACCCCATTGACTAATTGTTTCTTATCAACCATGGATAACATGTTCCTAGTCAAAGATGTTGGTAGGAAAATTGGTAAATATAATGGAATGGATAGGGGTAGGGAGAAGGGGGTTAAGGATTCATGCAAAGGATTGGATTAAAGGTAAGGAATGAGGGATGAAGGTTAGATGGAAGTATGGAATGGAGTCATTATAAGGGAATGCGGGAAAGAACAACATTGACACACACTTTGAAGGGTGGTGAAAGTTCAAAGATTAAGATGAGGAGGTTGGGATGTAAGGACCCAAAATAGATTTCAAGGATGAGGAAAGAATTATGATTGGCTTATGAGATGGAATATACTTTTTGTGCATATTTTGCACACACACCCCACCAAAGGAAGGGACCCCCTCTTTTCCCCCTTGATGGGCTGTTTTTCTATCACCTCATTTTGCATGCTCATATTCCTAATCCTAGGATGGTCATGTGCCTTAAAAAGATCAATCTCTTATTGGCTGGTTCACCTAGTATATTTTCACTAAGTCATTAGCCTTTGCGGGTTGGTTCCTGTGGGCTTCCCTTATCTTTCCACCCAACATCCGTTGACCCTTAAGGACCCGTATTTGTGGGTCTCCTCTTGTTGTTCGTTGTTGTGTTCCACCTTTTTTCCTGTAGCCAAGCCCTGACTTCTGCCTAACTGGCGGGTCTCGCATTGAATTTTTCCATCACGTCCATTGGGCATCGTGGACCTGCAACTGTGGGCTACCTCCTGCTGACTTGGTCCCTACTCACTTGCTTCGATTTTGCCTTCATTTTTTAACTTTGGAGAAAAGTTGCCTATGGATTTGTGATGATTTTGTGATGCCTAAGTGAACTACCAAGGTTTTGTTGAGTTTTAGGAAGTTACAGAAATTTTATTGTGGGTCATCATCCCTCTACCACCGTTTCAGAACTTTCATTGTGGGTCGTCATCCCTTTGTTGCCATTTAAAAACTTTCCTTATGGGCCATCATCCCTCTGTCGTCGTTTCAAAACTTTAATTGCTGGTCGTCGTCCCTCTATCACCGTTTCAGAACTTTCATTGTGGGTCACCATCCCTTTGTTGCCGTTTCAAAACTTTCCTTGCAAGCCACCGTCCCTCTGTCGCCATTTCAAAACTTTAATTGTTGGTCGTCGTCCCTCCATCACCATTTCAGAACTTTCCTTGTGGGTCGTTGTCCCTCCGTTGTTTCAAAACTTTCCTTGCAGGCCACCTTCCCTTTGTTGTCGTTTCAAAACTTTCTTTCCAGTCCGTCATGTGTGGGTCGCCGTGTGCTCATTGTCATTTTCAAAAGGGCGACAGACCCTCTGGCTTCCCCCTTTAAAATCTCCACATTTTTTGAAAAGGCCCAAATCATTGAGGAATAGGTCTAAGCACCTTTCTAATGCATCTTTCACGTGCTTAATTTGGAAAAACTCAAAATTGCTAAGAGTTGTGGTTTTACAAAACTTTGCATGCAGGAAGCCGCCTTTAGGATGCCATGGTCGCCAATGCCGTCTTTACGACGCAAACATGTCTGACTTCCCACTTCCCAACCTCCGCATTGCTTCAGCCCTCAAAATTGAAATCTCCTCGAAATCTGATTTCTTGAGAAGGAAAGTTTCTCAAAATGTCAAAAAGGAAATTGTCCTGTTATGAGAATTTTCCAAAAATTAAAATTTTCCCAAAACGAAAATCTTTCTCGAAATAGATTATTTTTTCCAAAAATGGATTTTTTTTTGAAATGCACTGTTCCAAAATTGATTTTTCTTGTAATAGTACTCTTAAAATGTGCCTCTAAAATTGCATTCTAAAATATGAAATTCTTGATGGACTATAAATTGATACATTTTAATTTTATAAATGGGGGAAATTTGTCATTTTTGGAGATCTAAATCATGATATCTTATTGCATAGGTACTTTTAAGGATGCTTGGGGGAATTATAATGCCCCGCCAAGTAACCCTAAAGGAAGTTGTGATTAACGACTTAAGCGAACCAATTTTTTTTTTAAAAGTGCAATTAGCATACACATTCACTTACTAATTAACAACAACCTTTAAGGCTACAAGGTTGGGATTACTAAAACCCACACAAACATAATACATATAACCATAGCATATTAAATACTTTATGAAATAAGCATCATACAACAAAACATAATAAGATAAACATCCAAGATACAATTCCATATTCATTTACTTAATCCAATAGATACATCACTCATTCCCAAAATGAGGCAATAGTACATATGGTTACAATTACAGAATCTCACCTCGTAAACATAAGAGGGATAAATAACTTATACAATAAGAAATATTATAATGCAAAAATAACACAAGAACCGCGAGCTGTCCAACTGGATGTCTCGCCACCAAGTACTAAAGATAGATGGGGACCCAATGGTGTATGGTGCATGTTCCACCCAACCAAGTGGTACCCGAAGGCCCACCCCCCATGCTAGGAGATAGTAACAAAGTAACATGGACAAAGATCTACAACCACTAACCAAAGGCTGACTCATGCTGACTCGTACTAACATAACCAAACAAAAGAACTAAACAAGTACAACTCAACATCACTGACATAGGTCACATTGCTTCCAGACATAAAATAGATCAAGTATGTTCAGAGAACCATACACATAACATAAATACCAAACAACAGTTGTCCTAGACAAAGTGTCATCGCACAGCTCATAATAAGTTACCCTCAGCGGATCTTCATAGGCTTCGATGATCCTGGTGGCCTCTATCGACCCTCGACCCTCATACTTACTAGTGCAGAATCAACTACCTCTCATACTGACAAGATAAATGACTATGGCATTTTAGGCCTTTCCACTCATTCCGAGCCTTAACTAGCACTTGACTATGAGTGAAGCTAGAACTTATCTTTTTAATGTGTAGTACTCCCCAGATATTCATTTCAATTTTAGTTATCACTTGATTAAACTCACTTCCATAGGTTACCTAGATCCTACCTCTTCCGAGCTCTGGCCCCTAATGGAAGCCACTCTTCTATTTGACAACACACAAACAAACTATCCACCAAGGGAATCACAAGTGCATACAACCTAGGTATCAAAACCACTCCAAATATCTTGGAGGCAACAAACACATAGTCCACTCCTTTCACAGGAGGTACAAAACAACCCCGTTTGTGGAAACCGGGTAACTACTGATAAGACACCATGCACTACCCAAGGGACAAGCAACTGGTTGACATAAGGAAATCAACAACCCTCTTAGATCCTCTAAGGTTCTCTAGAAGACTTACAAATTTGAACTAACACATAATCTCATATCCAAAAATACCACATGACGACATAGCTACAAAAGCATTCAAGTCTTCAATCAAAACTAATATTTGGATTTCCTAAATCCATACTCAAGCAATAGGTAATGTCTACAAAGGCAAAGGCACAATAATAGGGTTTACTCAAATAACCATATACTCCTTTTCTATTTTCATAATAGAGAATCCTAAACAATTTAAACTCACAACCCTTTGCAAAATACGAGGAAAATAATTATAAAAGGCAATCACAAGAGAATCACTACTTCTGGATATTCTAAATCCATATCTCATAAATATTCCAATCACACTAATATAATTGCTCAAAATAGAAAATAAATAACTTAAGGTAATTAATTGTCTCTTCATTATAAACAACTCCTTAATTATCTTTTAATACAACATAAAACTATTGCCAATAATCTTTTCACTTTTCAATCCAAAATCTATGTCTCTTCAACTATCCATTTAAAACATGCAATTTATAAAATATCTTAAAATATCATTTTCATTAACCATTTAACCATGCATTCAACCTTATCTTTTAAAATCTTCATGCAAAACTCATCTACAAGCATCTAAATAGTACAACATAAAATATTGCGTATATTCTCAATATTAATTACTTATGTAATATATATTCGTTAAATGTACCCAATATGCCATCAATGCATAACACAACTATTCTTATACATACTAACATATATATATATATACTTTTATTTGTACATTAAATATATCTATTTATACAATAACAAAAAGACTACATTATATTAATAAAATATAATAGTATTCCTTAACTAAATTTTCCAATTGCCTATATTATCCAAATATTTAAATACCAGTACAATGTTTTAAAAAATTCTTTCTAAATATTTAAATTATACACGAAATCTATTATTCATTTTATTAACTAAATATATTTAACATTTAAATATTAAATATTACTAAATTTTCATTGAAATAAAATATAAAATATCAATATAATAATAGCGAACCCTAAAAATCCTTACGGGAAGGCGGACGGACTGAACAAGTTCGCCATTTTAAATGAGGCAGGGATATGGTGGACGAACTGTAGAGTTCGTTGTTTTAAATCACTCCACCCAGGAAGCCCCAATGTTTGCGGGGCGGTTGTGCATAGCACAGCCGAACCCCAAACATGGGTGTGGCCTACTAAAATAAGGGGGTGTGGAGGGGGTTGCGGAGGCCCTTCCTCCATAGTCATCCCCTCATGGGGGCGGTGGTGGAGGCAGTGCCTCCCATGCCTCCCCAACCCCATTACACAAACCCATAGGAAAAATCCAACGAAAAATATTAATTTCAAAATTTTGGTTAATTAAAAACCCTTAACTATGGACGTCATATGGATGGCGGAAATTACATTAAAACCAGTATATTTTAATATATGTAAACTGTATATATATTATATATATATATAAACATAGATATATGTATAATATATATATATATATATAGCAGAGGAGTATATAGTATATATATACATATATATATATATATATATATATATATATATATATATATATATATATATATATATAAAACGAATTTCAACAATAAATACATTGAGGAAAAATTTGTGAGAAATATTCACTTGTAAGAGAAATTGTAAGACTTTTCCAGAAAATCCAAATTTCAGAGATTTTAAGAATTAATTCTTTTAATCCTTTTTCCTGAATTCTTAAACAATAAAATAACAATAAGCCTAAACAGATCTAAATTACAAATCAGAAGTTTTCTAATCCTCTAATTTTCTTCATCACAATTTTCACAGAGGTTTAAATTCTTTAAATAATTTAAATGTTTTGTTTAATCTCAAGGTTCGATTTAAACAACTAAACAATCCATTTCCTCAAACAAATTTAATTCTACAGAGATTTACACAATTTCCTTGAATAACAAAAGCTTTAAATTTAATTAATTAATTTCTTTCTTCTATTCACAAATTTGTTTTCTCAATAGATTTAACAAGAAATTGATTAATTACTACAATTTTGAAAGCATTCAAAGAACAAAACATAAACACAGAAGAAAACCTGATTCAAGAAGCTACAGGTAATGAAAATTTTGATGCAGAGCTTCCTCCAAAGCTTCTCCAGTTCTATCCAACAATTTAATGATTCCAACCAAGAAAACAATCCACAAACACCACAAAGATTTCCAGAATAACTCCAAATAAATCTATAGCCAAATAATTTCCTCAAACCTTCCTCTGTGCAATTTTTTTTTCCAAAATTATCCTCTCACACCAGAAGAAGTTTTTCCCTCTTCAAAATTCTCTCAATGCATGAATTTTTGCAACCAACTCTTCATTCCTCATTAAACTCACACATGCAGGCCTAATTGAAAATATCTTGCACAACCAAATCTGATTTTGCATGCAAATCTCAAATTTAAAATATCTAAATATCAATTAACTCCAAAAAATGAAAACCAACTTTGCTTTTAAAATCCAATTTCAATTTCTAATTTAATTCCAACTTAATTCAAATGAAATTCCAAAATAATTAAATTCTCACTAATGAAATAAAATTCCATAATGAATTTAAACTCTTTTATTTCTTTTAATTTTCTTGCATCACATTTAACTAATTAATTTAATTATTTAATAACCAAATTCAACCCCTTGGATTAAATTTAATCAATTAAATAAATTAAATATAATTAATTAATTTAAATATAAACTTTTATCCACATTGCATAATTTAAATTAAATAATCATCAACATGATATAATGCAATTATTCAAACTATCTATTCCCAAATCAAGAATCCTTCATAATTAAATAACATTAAAGTAAGGAAAACAACGACTCGACAAACACGACTGACGACAAACTATGGCTAGGGTGTAGACTTGACACATGTTACCTAGCTACTATCTCCCTTCAACTTAACCGTTGGATCGACACGCTCAGACTTGTGAAACCAGGTGGAGTTGATGTCATGTACCTGCAAACCTGAAAACATAGTAACCAACATCATAAAATATAACAACATAAAATACACACCGTGAAGAAGAAATCATAGAATCGCAGGGCGCTCGCAAGCAAGTGATGTGAATCTGTCCCCTTCACCAATACACTCAACAAAACTGACACTTTCACAATACATCAAATATTCTCACATGCACTAACATGTTATATCACTAACATCATTACACCATTAAAGCATGTAAACCAAATCATTAGATAAACCAAATCACATCACATAAAATAGTCTATCGCTCAATAAATGGCGATCCAATACACACACAAGATAAAGTATCTGAGTATCCAATAACATAAATCAAAACAAAAAAAGGACACACTATCCAATCCATAAAGCAAAATGGAGGGGTGTTACACCACACCTTCAATTATTACAAAGAAAATAGATGAGGAAATTAGGAATGAGCTCAAGAAGAAGAAGCTTAATTTTTCTTACAAAGAACTATGGACCCAAGGTCATAGGTTCCTTAGAAAGTGACAAGTACACTACATTGAGGTAGTGTTAGATAGGGACTCAAATTAATATGATGAGACTCAATTATTTCTAGATCCATAAGACTATGTACCCTAGAAAGAATAAAAAGAAGGAGTGGAGGCACATTTGTAGCTCTTTCAGGAGGACCCAAATATCATCCATTTAGGGTGTGTGGAGTATTATTTTGTCAAAGAATCTCATTTATTATTGATAGTAGGGCTACTCACAAATTTATTGAACACTGCATAGCTATTAAGAGAGGACTAAAATAGAATAATTTAAAGTTTTTAATGTCACCATTACCAATGGATTTTCCATTTCTGACACTAAGACAATTTGACACTTTAAGATTGCTCTTGAGGACCACAAGGTAGGTGATGATTTTATGTTGTTGGTTTAGGATAACCTAACATGGTGTTATGTGTTTAATGTTTTCATTCCTTAGAATAATTTTAATGGAGTTACTAGACTATGGAACTTAAATTTAGATCAAATAGAAAAGAAGTGTGTCTTAAGGGGATTTCCAATGGAGTTCTATGTGTGGTAGCTGCAAAAACTATGGAGATAAAATTTAGAAGGGGTCTTGTATCTTTTGAAACAAGCTGAATTATATGTATTCAAATACATTGATGGGTAAGCTAAATCATTTTTATGTGGATATACATAAAAAATAAGAAAGCATAGTTTGGTGTTTAATGCTTTGCTTCCTAGACTATCTCTAGATAGAGGTTTCTGACATATCATGGAATTGGAGCCATGTTAAAATCATATTATAACAATGTCATACCACCATCTAAGAGGCTATAAACAGGAGATTGAAAATGTTAGTAACAAAATTGTTAGAGGTGGGTTACATAAGGCCTAATTTTAGTCTTTTTGTATCCTTAGTGGTTCTTGTGAAAAAGAAGAATGGTAGTATGTGGATGTGTATTGATTATAGAGTATTGAATAAGAGTACCTTTAAGAATATATATCCCACACCCATAATAGATGAGCTAATAGATAAATTACATGGAGAAATTTACTTTTTGAAGATTGATTTGAGATCAAACTACTACTAGATTGATGTGGCAAATGAAGATCTTCACAAAATAGCATTTAGGTGTCATTTTGGACACTTCAAATTTTTGTTCATTCCCTTTGGAATTACAAATTCTCTAGCTACCTTTTAGTCATGCGTGAATCAATTATTTAGTAAGCATTTGAGAAATTTTGTATTAGTCTTCTTTAATGATATTGTACTTTATTATAAAATATGGGAAGAATATTTGAAGCACGAATACAATTTGGGTATTTTAAAAAAAAAAATTATATGCCAAAGAGTCCAAATGAGAGTTTTAATTATATATATATATATATGAGACATATTATAAGTGTCAAAGGTGTATAAGTTGATCCACAAAGATCTAAGCTATTCTAGATTAGCCAGTTCCTATCACATTAACACAAATGATGGGATTATTTGGGTTATGTAGTTACTATAGGAAGTGTGTGAAAGGTTTCTCTGAACTTGTTGCACCTTTAAAAAAATTGAAAAATAAGGGAGCCTTTGAATGGACAAAATCTACTCAAGTAACTTTTGAAAAAATTTAAGAGGTAAGGAGCTCATGTATTGTACTTGAAATTCCTATTTTTGTATTATCATTTGTTGTAGAATGTGATACATCAAAAGAAGGTATTGGGGTTTATCTAACTTAAATGATACATACCATAGTATTTGAAAGTAAAAAATTGAATGAATTGTAAATATAATACTCTATTTATAACAAAAAATATTGGCTATTATGCATGTATTGAAAAAAATTAGACAATATTTAGTTTTTGGCTAATTTATTGAAAAAAAATATCATAATAGCTTGAAATTATTTTTGAGTCAAAGATGTCTAAATTTAATTTCCAAGGAAAATGGGTAAGTGAGCAACAAGCATATGAATTTGACATAGACTATATGAAAGAAAATATTTGTTTGGTTGATGCCCTTTCTAGAAAACCTACAATGTGTTCTCTTTATGCTATTTATGTTGTTTGGGAAAGTTTGTATCATCTAAATATGTTTAAAACACATTTACCTCTAATCTTCTTGATGAGTAGAGAAATATGACAGGTATATAGTGGTGGAGGAATACATCCTTTACAAAAATAGTCTTTTTAGTGCATAAATCAAAAGTTAAGAAAAGGATCTTGAGAAATTTTCATAACATGCCTCTAGTAGGTCATCAAAGATATTACAAGACTTACAAGAAATCTCTGAAATATTTCATGGAAAGAGCTTAAAGAGGGTGTTTATAAGAATAATAGAGAATGCATGATTTTCCAACAAAACAAAGGCACTCAAGTTTATCTAGCAAGTTTACTCTAGCCACTACCAATTCCTAACAAAAAATGAAAGAGTATATCTATAAACTTCATCAAGAGATCGCTTAAGGTAAAAAATAGAGATTGTATTTATGTTGTTGATAGATTTACCAAATACAAACATTTATTTTCTATCACTTTAGAATTTAAGGCACCCCGAGTGATGGATTTATTTTTCAGGGAAATATTCAGATTACTAGGCTTGCCCAAGAACATTGTTAGTGACAGTGATAGCAAGTTCCTCAATTATTTTTGTTAAGAAATTTTTCATTTTGAAGGTATATAACTTAATCCAAGTAAAAGCTATCATCCACAAATAAATGGACAATAAAAAATAGTAAGCAAATAGATTGAAGGGTACTTGAGAAATTACTTTTTTAAATCAATAATCTACATGTTTTAATTGGTTGCATCTAGGAGAGTATTGCTACAACACTTATTTCCATATATCCATCAACATGTCACCATTTAAATCCTTATATGGAT
The DNA here is from genome assembly GCA_007115665.2 of Sequoiadendron giganteum. Lineage (NCBI taxonomy): Eukaryota > Viridiplantae > Streptophyta > Pinopsida > Cupressales > Cupressaceae > Sequoiadendron > Sequoiadendron giganteum. The sequence continues at coordinate 282,532,050 of CM021102.1, read as the reverse complement.
ATGATTATCTTTGATTTGTTTCAAATTGTAGAGTACTTGAAGTAGGAGACCTAATGAATCAAAGTCAAGACACTCTAATCTTTCCCATGGTACCCCCAAACTTTGATCCATGATACTTTACACTATTTTAGCCCATCAAGATTGCAAGTTCAAATATGCTCCTATTTATGTACCTAGTATGATGTACCCTCAACCTCCAAACTCTAAAACTCATGCTTTTTTCCTAGCTCATTCCTATCTACCTCCCCGCATGTCCCAAATCACCATTAATGTTTTGATGTGACTCTACAACTACCGAATATAATCCTCCCACCCAAAAAAAAAACTTAATTTTAAGGGCATAAATTCACATATGCTTGTGGCATTAGAGATGAGACAACCATGCTTTCTTTAATGTGGTGGTTGCATCTTTTCTCTAGATGGTCATCACATAATCCAAGCCATTATTTTGGGTAGGATTTAATACCGTCCATGGATTTCAATGATATTAAGAGTGAATTATTTCATAATAGGATTATACATTCTACATTGAAAACTCTCACCAATAATTGTTTTGAGCACTTGTTTTCAAGCAATCAAATCTGAAGATGAAAACCCTTGAGTTTGATAAAGATCAAAGGATGAAAACACTTTGTTTTTAAGAGAAAGTATGAAATCCCTTTAGCCTTGTAGAAAAATCTCACTCAAATATTATGAATGAGCTTTCATCATGGTAGATCTCGACTTCGTCAAGTCTATAAGAATTACAGCTTGTTGTGGATTCAAGTAGTGTAGTTATAGTGTTGTTTTTGTAGCTATTGTTCTATCGTTGTTACAACATACTTTGATGAATATTAGAACCCTTTAATTTTTTTAAGAAATTAGAATCGATCTATCTTTGTTGGCTATGTTCGTTAAATAAGGTTATCAATCTGATGCATAAATATGAGAAAATTTTGGGTTTTGCAAGATCTAGTTCAAAATACTCAAATCTAAATTTATTTTTTGAAACTTTATCTAGGCCATTATATGTAGTAAAAATTAAGTGTCTACAAGTTTTATATTTAATTATTATATAATTTTAAAGTAATTTTATTTATTAGCCAAGTAACGTAATTTATTTAATTTTGTTTTAGGTTTTAGTTGTGAAGTATTTATTAAAATTTAAAATTCAACTTAAATTTGTTGATAAGGGTATAGTGTAGTGGTCAATTCATAACATGTTGTAGTAGCCACTAAGGTTCAAATCCTCACTAGGCCATTGAATTTACAAGATATGTGCCTATGTTGAGCTAAAATGCTCACAGTATGTGTGTCTTTGTTGGTTTGTTGTGCTCATAGGTTGTGGGCCTTTGTTGGGTCATTGTGCTCATTGGTTTCAACAAAAAAGTGATAATGCCTCAGGGATTGAAGCCCCTGATAGTATTATCAGTAATAAAGCCATTGGGAAGAGATCCCCCATAAGTAGTTTGTCTAGGCTCATACCAAGCTAAAAACTTGAGTAACCCTCAACAAAAAAAAATCAACTTAAATATAATGCTTAAGTCATTGTACATAATTTGATATAACTTAATAAATATTGTTAAAAAATTAATTAATAAATAAAAATAAAGTTTATCTTGTAGTATGAATTTGCAAGAATCAAATAAGAAATCTAATAATAAAAATAATAAGTTGTCGGTAATAGCATAGTGTGATGGTTAAATTGTGGCATTATGATTCTTGTCACCAAGGTTCAAGCCCCTATTAGGGTATTATTGCTAAGTATTCATGTTGAGGATGAGGTCCCCTATTTATGGTCTCTCCAGTTCATAGCTCCAGTCAAAAGCATTTACCCCCAATTTTAAAATAAGCATATAAATAGAGCTTTAAATATAAAATATGTGTCCCTATAATTTATTTCTAATTGAGAATTTTAATATTATATTTTAAATTTTTTGTGCTTTTAATATTATTTTAAAATAGGTGTTTAGTTTGTGATTAAAATTCTTTTATATTTATTCATATCAATTTTGCACTTTATTAATAATTTTAAATTAGTAATTGGGTATTTGTTGTAATTTTCTTTCAATTTAAATTTGGCTATATTAAGATGAATGTTTTCTCAATAAATTATTCACACAATTTTATACAATATTACTACTATAATTAGGTACTTAATTTAATGTTTTGTGAACAAAATGGATCCTTCGTCACCGCTAGCTTTGTGTCTCTTGTTTAATGTGACATACACATCTTTGTTTGCACACACTATGATGTTGAATGTGTACAATGTACTACTATGTGTAGTGTGGTGAAAACATACTAGAGTTGTTATTTAAAAAAATAGTTGCATTGTGTGTATGTCCATTTATGCAAGTGTGTACGAGTTGGCATAACAAACAAGATATAAAATACAAAATATAGAATACATGTGCAAAAAAAAATGGCAATGGATAGAACACACCATGTACCCTAGGGAAACTCATAGAAGAAAAATTCCAAGACGAGTAATTTTATAGCTCCTCATTCCACTATCTACTATCCATACAAGTGCATTCATGGCCACTAGGGCAACAATAAGTCTTGATATCACATGAATCAAGCTCTTATATGTCAATTATATGTCCTTACATCATGGCTTAGAGGATTCACTTAATAATGAATGGCACAACACATCAAATCATAGAATACTAATAAAAATCCCTAATTTCATTTCTACCTCTCAAATTTAAGTTTTTGATACCCCTCTCATATACTATATAATTAAAATACCTCTCTTTTTTCATTAGGTATCCTATATATGTTTTTTTCTTTCCATTTTATATCCCTTTATTAATTCTACCCTATCAACTAAGGGCATTGGCCACACCTACACCTACATCTAAATAAAAAATAATTTTAATTTTTATCTCATATGTTAAAGCCTTGACATAGAAAACCTAAATAAATTATGATAAATTGGTGAGGGCTACACCGCCCAAACCACACAAAACACGACAATAGATACCAACACAGAATATGGGAGACAAAAAATAACCCACTTTCAATTATTTTTAGAAAAATGAAATTACAAATTCAAAACTTACATGCTACAGCCTCATGGGCTTGATTCATTACAACAAAATCAAATATAAAAAAAAACTTATTCGAAGCCATAATCTGCACTAATGGAGCCACCTTCTACAACCTCCGCTAAACCCTTTTTATTTTACCCAATCACTGCCCTAGAATGTTCTAGAAAGTTCAACTTTCCCTTTTGTTTTGGTGGCAAAAGTCCTGCCATTTGATTTTTGGCACAGGAAGAAATTTTAATGAAATTCACTTTTTAGAGGGGCAACTTCGCAGGGCCATAACTTTTGATCTGGATGTTCGATTTTCTATTATTGCATATTGTTGGAAAGCTCTCAAAGATATCTACAATGCCTAAATTAATTGTAGGTCAGTTCAGACACTTTTCAAGCTATTTCAGGGCCTCTAAAATTTTATATTCGAATTTGAAGCTGCATTTGAGAAATTTCCCAAGACAAAAACTTTAATTTCTCCCAAACTATTCAGGGTATTGAGGTGATTCTTTCGCGGCCAGAAATTTCTTTCATCTCTGCTCTTTTGGGTAAATTTTTAAGTACATACGAGCCCGCTTATGTCAACTTACTAAAAATAGTAAGTGATCATTTTTGCTATTTTTGACTCTTGACTGTCTCATGCCCCTTAAGTTCCATCATGGAACTCAAAAAAACTAAATAAAATAAAGAAAACATTTTTTTTGGTTGATGCAAGATTTCCCTACACTGCTAGATGCTCCTGCATCAGACACCTACGGTAATTTGAAAAGTGACCCTATCACTTCTCAAGAGTTAGAGCGAAACCAAGACAAATAACCTTAGCCTTAGACAACCATGATGAATATTCAAGAGGCCTTCCTCTCCATTTCACCAAGTACTTTGCATATTGCATGTTTCTTGTGCTTCTACCCACACGGCTATCCAAGATTTCTTCTATCTCTTTTGTCTCTGAAGTACGTGCTGAAATTTTCCACTTTTTTTTATCGTCCCCTCCTCTCTATCACATTCATGATACTCTGTCAAATCAACAATTTTGAACATAGGAGAAATATTTATTCCACTAGGTAACTCTACCTCATAAGCATTTCTTGAATCATGCTTCTTTAGGATCTTGCATGGTCCAAAACTCTTCATCTTTAACTTTTATGTACCAATTGGAAACCTTTCCTTTCACAAATGAACCAAAAATTCATCTCCTGCCTAGAACTCCTTATACCTCCTTTTCTGATATGCCCAAGCCTTATATTGTGAGTTCATCTTATTGATATGTTTCTTCACCTCTTCGTGAAAATTCTTCAAGTGCTCAGCAAAATCTTCAACCTTAGCACTACTCTTCTCCCTCTTATCCATCTTTCTCAGTTCAGAAGTAGTTCTTGGACTACTCCCATACACAATTTGGAATGGTGATTTACCAATTCTCCTATTGACATAATTATTAGAAGCAAATTTTTTCTGTCGTATAATCAAATCCCATCCCTTAGGCTTATCTCCTATTAAGCATCTTAGCAAGTTACCCAAACTCTTATTCACCACCTCTATTTTTCCATCAATCTATGGATGGTGTGTAGAACTGAACTTCAAATATTTCTTCAACTTCTTCCATAATTTCCTCCAAAAAATAACCAACAAATTGGGTATCTTTGTCTGAAACTATACTCTTTAGTAGACCATGTAGTCTCACCACCTCTCTGAAAAACAACTCTGCAATATGAACAACATAACTGGTCTTATGACATGGAATGAAATGTGCCATCTTTGAAAATCTATCCACCACCACAAATATGGAATCATGCCTTCCATGTGTCCTTGGTAAGCCAAGAACAAAATCCATGCTAATATCCTCCCATGGACGGCTCTCGGGTACAAGTAATGGCTAATACAATCTAGTATTTTGACTTTTCTCTTTCGCCATCTAACATACTCTACAACTTTCTACAAACTTCTTCACATATTGTTATAACTGTGGCCAATAATAATTCTCACTAACAAGAGAAATGGTCTTATCTTGACCAAAATGTCTAGCCAATCCTCCACTATGCTTCTCCTTGATTATATTCTCTCTCATAGAACTCCTTGGAATGCACAATTGAATTACTCTAAAAAACATCCCATCTTGGATTAGAAATCCAACCATCTTGTCCTATCCAATGTAACAGGTTCCAAAGAAGCCTTCCAAGCTTCTGCAAAGTCTAGATCTTCATGATACAAACTCTTGAGTTCATTGAGCCCAACAACCTCTATATTCATATCTATCAACAAAATTTTCCTTCTACTTAAGGCACTTGTAGCTCTATTTGACCTTCCACTCCTGTGCTTCAAAACAAAAGTATAACTTTGCAAAAACTCAACCCATTTTAAGTGTCTTTGATTTAACTTTCCTTGACTATTGACATACTGCAAAGCCTAGTGATCAATATATAAAAAAAAAAAATTGGAAACAACTAATGTCTCCATTTCTTCAAAGCCTGAACTGTAGCATAAAACTCTTGATCATAGACAAAATACTTCTTCTTAGCATCATTCAACTTCTCACTAAAATAGGCAATAGGCTTACCTTCTTGACTCAAAACAACTCCTATGGCAGTAGCACTAGCATCACAATCTACCTGAAAGACCTTATTGAAATTTGGAAGTGCCAAAACAGGTTGCTCTGTAACTTTCTTCTTCAACATATCAAAACTTTTGGTTGCTCCAGTAGTCCACTTAAAATATTTTCTTCCCCTCTTATCGCTTCAATTAGAGGTGCACAAATACTACTAAAATTCTTAATAAATATTTTGTAAGAAATTTCTAGACCATGAAATGATCTTATCTCTGTAACATTCCTCAAGGTAGGACATTCAATGATAGCCCTCACCTTCTTTGGATCTATTTTAAGGCCCTCTGCTAAGACAACAAATCCTAGATACACCATTCTCTTTTCACAAAACTGCATTTCTTCAAATTAATCAACAACTTCTCCTCCCTTAGCTTCTCAAAAACTCTTTAGATATGCATCAAGTGCTCCTTCAATGTCTTACTGAAAATAAAAATATCATCCAAATAAACAATAACATTTTTTTCTAAAAATTCATTCAATACCTCATTGATAAGCTGCATAAATGTGCTCGGTGCATTGGTTAGCCCAAAAGGAATGACTAACCACTCATACAAGCCCTCCTTGGTTTTAAAGGCTATCTTCCATTCATCTCCTTCTCTAATCCGGGTCTGGTCATATCCACTCTTCAAATCTATCTTCATGAAGTACCCAGCTCCACTCAAACAATCCATAATGTCATTCATTCTCAATAACGGAAATCTATACTTGATGGTGATCTTGTTGATGGCTCTAGAATTTGTACACATCCGCCATTCCACATCCTTCTTTGGTGCTAGTACTACGGTACTAAACATGGACTCAAACTCACTCTAATCAATCCATTCCGCAACAACTCTTGCACTTTTTTGTTCAACTCTTCACTTTCTGTTGGAGTCATATGATGAGCTACCTTATTCGGAAAACCAACTCCAAGAATTAATTCCATCTGATGACTAATCTATCTTACTGGAGGAAAACCTTCAGGTACATTATTAGAAATAATAGCTTGAAACTCATTCAATAAATCTGAAACCTTTACAGGTACCTCAATAGTATCTTCTTTATCAATTCTAGGGATCAATGCAAAACACATATTCTCATGCCTCATACCTTCTAAGAACATTCTTCCATCAACCAAAAAAATTATTGCATTACTGCATACCTTTTATTCTACCTATTTCAACGGCTTCAACTAATGAAAACCCCATCCTTTGTCAAAGAATAGGTGTTG